>JAMFLL010000544.1:0-32852 GCA_027475725.1 Pythium rhizo-oryzae
GCGCGACCTTGAAGAGGACGACGACGAGGACGACGACGAGGACAAAGACGACGACCACGACGACGACGGGCCGCCCGCCAAGCGCGCGGCGGCCAGCAAGCCGGCGCCCGCCGCGGTGGTCCAGTACCCGAACGAGATCCTCCCGGGCTTTCTCTTCCTGGGCAACTTTTGGCAGGCCAACAATACGCAGATCGTGGCGGACCTGGGCATCACGCACATCGTCAACATGGGCGCGATCACGGACGACCGCACGCGCTTCGCCGGCGTGACGTACCTGGACGTGGAGGTCGCGGACCGCGAGAGCGTGGACATCCGCAAGGAGTTTGCGCACACCGTGGCGTTCATCCAGCGCGCCGCGGCCTCCTCGCCGCGCGCGCGCGTGCTCATCCACTGCGTGCAGGGCGTCTCGCGGTCCTCGACCATCGTCATCTGGTACCTCATGCTCGAGACCAAGTGCACGCTCTCGGCCGCCTACGCGTACGTGCTCGCGCGGCGGCCGCTCATCTTCCCGAACCGCGGCTTCATGGAGCAGCTCCTGGCCAACGAGCGCGAGCTCTACGGCGTCGAGAGCGTCCAGCGCCAGGACCTCGACCTGCTCCAGCACGGGCTGCTGCCGCCGCTCGACCGCAAGGGCTCGGCGCTGCGGCTCTCCAGCTCGGCCTAATGCACTAGGAACCCACCCGGGGGCGAAGGACCGCTCAATATCTATGTATTCTCTCTCTCTCCTTCTCTCTTACCGCAAGGTGTGGAAGATGCGGCCGTTGTCGAACTTGCCGTTGAAGAAGCGGCCCTGCCAGGCCACGCCGTCCTTGTCCACGTACCGCGCCGCGTCGCTGTGCATGCGTCCGAAGCGCCACGCGCCCGCGTACGCCGCGCCGTCGGCCCACTGGTACCGGCCCTCGCCGTGGAACACGTTGCCCTGGAACTCGCCCTATCGTGGTCGCTGTCAGCGCGGTCTCCGCTAATACCATCAACCCCAAACGACACGACAACGCACCTCGTAGACGGCGCCCGTGGCGAAGCGGTAGGTGCCGTGGCCGTGCATGGCGTCGGCCTCCCACTGGCCGTCGTACGACTCGGGGCCGTACGCGTACACGCCGCGACCATGGCGCTGGACGACACCGCCGACAGTGCGGTACTCGCCCGTGTAGGTCGCGCCGTCCGCGAAGCTGAACACGCCGTGGCGAACCACGCCCTCGTCCTCTGGAGGCACCGGCGTGGCACCATTGTCCTCGGGCTTCTCCTCCTTGGCCGGCGTCTTGGCCGCCACTGCGGGGGCCGTAGCCTTGGGCGGCATCGCTGCGTGCTACTGGAGACCAACACGCGGCGTTCCCACTCGCGTCTCTTCGCGACCGGGGCAGCGCGATCTTGAAGAGCCGCAGTGGAGTGGAAAGGGGGACAAACCGACGGTCTCCGATATTTCCCAAAGAGAGACAGACAGAGATCATGGAGGAGTTCCTGCACCTGTACGAGATGGAGAGCCTGTCGCTGGGTATCACCGCCCGCAAGGACGTGATCGAGCAGGTGCGGCGCTTCTTCCTGGGCGACGCTGGCGCCGCCAGCGGGCTCTACCGCACGGCGCTCGCCATGGCCGCGCGCCGCGGCGAGGCCAAGGACAGCAAAGACAACGGCGACGACGGCGGCGACGAAGACCAAGAACCGGCCGCGACGCCGCGCGCGCTGCGGCTCGTCGTCGCAGGCAACTCCAAAGAGTGCTTCCGCAACCGCCTGCGCAACATCCAGCTCGTCGCGCTCAGCAACGCGATCGTGCGCAGCCGCCTGCTGGGCATCACGGCGCTCGACTTTTGCCACAACTACCTAGGGGAAGAGCAGGGAGACGACGTGGCTCAATCCACCGGCGGTGGCGGCGACGGAGAGCACGGGGCGCCGGGCATCGTGCTGGACGAGACGCCGTTCCTGCTGGACGCGGCACCCGCGCTCGCGCGGCTGCTGGCGGTTACAGCCGTGTACGCGAGCGAGATCGAGGAGCTCAACCTGAGCGGCAACCGCATCGGGCCCGAGAGCTGCAAGATGCTGTGCGCGGCGCTGAGCGAGCATGCCGCGCCGCTGCGCCGACTGGACCTCAGCGGCAACCCGCTGCGCGTCACCGGCGGCCACGCGATCGCCGGGCTCGTGGCCAACGCCAAGTGCCCGCTCGATGTGCTCAACGTGGGCGACACGGAGCTCGAGGTCGAGAACGTCGTGGCGATCGCCACCGCGATGCGCACCAACAGCACGATTGTGGAGCTCTACCTCGACAAGCCGGTCGTGCGCACCAAGGAGGAGGAGGCCGTGCAGCACCTCGGCAAGATGCTCCAGGTGAACACAACGCTGCGCGTGCTGAGCCTCAACAAGCACGCGCTCACGGACGCCGGCGCGCAGGTGCTGGCCGAGCGGCTGCTGGACAACTCGACGCTCCAGCAGCTCTCGCTGCGCGCCAACCAGATCGGCGCGACGGGCGCCGCGGCGCTCGCGGCGCTGCTGCTGCGCCACGACGCGCTCGCCGAGTTTGACCTCAGCGCCAACCGCATCGGCGACGCCGGCGCCGCAGCGTTCGCCAAGCTGCTGCGCCACAACACGCGCCCGCTCTCGACGCTCGCGCTCTGCTCGACGTATCTCACCGACGAAGGCCTCGCGGCCATCGCGCGCGCGTGCCTCGAGCCGCGCCACGCGGACACCAACCGGCTCCAGAGCCTGCTTCTCTGGGGGAACGACTTTGGGGCCGCCTCAGGCGAGCTCTTCCTCGAGCTCCACCGGGGGCGCTTCGCCGAGTGGGACGTCGAGACCGACTTCCTGCCCATCCCGAGCGACGACGCCGACGCGGACGACGGCCGCGTGAGCGTACAGGTCGCGCACCGCGAGGTGCGGCGCGCCGCCGCGTTCGCGTCGCCCAAGAGGTAACTCATCCCGTAGACAGTCCACGCACCAGGCTCGGAAATGCGGCCTTGTGATTGGTGAATCAAATCGAACTTATCGCTAAGTACATTATAAGTGCGTTTCGTGCGCCAACCTTGGAGCTCCTCACATCAGCAACGCAAGCCGCCAACTCAACACCAATGCTGGCGCGCATCTCGAGGCGCCTGCAGCTGCGCCGCGCCACGGCCGCCGCCACGCGCCCCCTCACTGCTCCACATCCGCAATACCATCGCCATCATTTCCAACAAGAGACGCTGCTCGTGCTGCGGCGCTGGGTATCGACCGGCAGCGGCGGCCACGCGTCGTCGTCGTCGCCTCCGCGCGACCACGAGGACGACGAGAGCTTTGCCGCCCGCGCCGCGCGCGTCAAACACGAGCTCTCGGTGGTCCACAGCGTCGCGATGGCCGCCCACGTGCACGACACGCTCAAGGAGCTGCGCGCCGAGGCGCAGCGGCCCGATCTCTGGGACCGCGACCAGGCCCACGCCGCGAGCGTGCTCCAGCAGCTCGCGGCGCTCGAGTCGCGCGAGAAGCGCGTGCTGGACCTGCGCGCGCGGTTCCTGGACGCCAAGGGCATGTACGTGCTTGCGAGCGAGGAGCGCGAGCAGAGCCTCATGGACGAGTGCGCCGACGCGATGACGCAGCTGCTGGACGAGGTCAAGACGCTGCGCGTGGAGCTGCTGCTGTCGAGCGAGAGCGACTTGTCGTCGTGCTTCGTCGAGATCCAGGCCGGCGCCGGCGGCACGGAGAGTTGCGACTGGGTCGCCATGCTCGCGCGCATGTACCAGCGCTGGGCTGACACGCGCGGCTTTCGTGCGCACTACGCGGATGAGTCGCCCGGGGAGGAGGCCGGCTTCCGCGCGGTGACGCTGCGCGTCGACGGCGCCTACGCGTACGGCTGGGCCAAGACCGAGGCCGGCGTGCACCGCCTCGTCCGTATCTCGCCATTCGACAGCGCCGGGCGACGCCACACATCGTTCGCCCAAGTGCGCGTGTACCCGATGGCCGCGATGAGCGGCGGTGCCGGCAAGCAGGCCGTCGAGATTCCGGCCAAAGATCTGCGGATCGACACGTACCGCTCGTCGGGCGCAGGCGGTCAGCACGTCAACACGACCGACAGCGCCGTGCGCATCGTCCACTTGCCCACCAACACGGTCGTGACGTGCCAGTCGGACCGCTCGCAGCACCGCAACAAGGCCGAAGCCATGGACATGCTCCGCGCCAAGCTATACCAACGCGAGCTCGAGCAGCAGGCGCGCGCCAAGCAGGAGTACACGCAGGGGCTCGGTGAGAATGCGTGGGGCAGCCAGATCCGCTCGTACGTGTTGCATCCATACAAGATGGTCAAAGACCACCGCACCAAGTACGCTGTGAGCGACACCCAGGGCGTGCTGGACGGCCACGCGCTCGACCGCTTCATGGAGGAGATGCTGCTGTTCGAGGCATCAGGCACCAGGAGCGAACAAGACGAGTGATGACTGACAAGAACGTGAGAACAAAAAAGAAAATCTAATCAGTAATAAAGGGCGGAGAATGAAGCATACCTGGCAACATGTGAGCTATCGTTCGTTGCTGCTGGCCGACGACAACAGCGAGAGGTTATTTTCTCGCCTCCGCGGGGCCGAAAGCAACGACGTGCGCGTCGTGTTGCCGTTCCTACTCTCATCATCTGCAACACGACGTGCGATCTCGGCGAGGAGAATGTCGCGCTGACTGCTTGAAATGACGCCAGTATTCTCAGCCCAATCCAGCACTTCCCCAACACGGCGCGTGACGAAGTCTTTCTCCTGAACCGTGCGGCTGAGCATGAACGCCTGCTGGTGGAACGAAATATCAATCTGGCACGGGTTCTGGAGCCATGGCTCACCATCGATCTGAACAGGCAATTTCTCCTTGAGCGAGATCTTCACGCGCTTGGCCTGGCAGAGCCGCACCGCCTTGGACAGACCGACTTGCATCTGGCCCAAATGGAGCGTACCATACACGGCGACGACATCCAAGAAGCCATCGTGAGGGGATGAGGAGCCGACGAGTTGCGAACCAAACAGAGAACTATCGCCGTCCGACAGCGAGCCGTCGTCCGTTTCGGACGCTGACACCTCATCGTCGTCTTCAGAGTCGGACTCGTCATGCCAAAGCGTGGAGCCGCCTCCATAGCTGTTGATATTGAGCAGAATCACACCTTCCGTGCCGTCTGGAAGCAGAATCTCCTTGCCGTCGCACTCGAGCGTGATCTTCGACGGGAGTCCTGCGCACGTCCGCACTAAAAAGTTCTTGGCGCCAAACTGGCTGTACCACAGCTTGTTCACAAACTGACTCACGAAAAGCCCCGGCGACCGCTCGCGCTGCTCGTGAAACTCCAGCGCTACTTGCGCATCGACGCCAACGCCAATGTAATTGTTGAGCACGCCGTGCTTCTTGCCATCAATGTTGACAAGCCAGCGGTCCAGTAGGCTGACGTGTGCCGCCTCCACTTCTGCGAGAATTTCGCTCACGTCCTTGGTCGAGAAGCCGCTGCCCCACCCCAGCACGCGCGCGAGGTCGTTACCCGTGCCGAGCGGGAGGATCGCGATCGGCGGCTGTCGTGGCGCGCCGATCTCATCCAGCGCGCCCAGCACCCAGCCGACGGTACCGTCGCCACCGCACACCAAGATGCGGAGTCGTGGAATGTCTTTGAACTGCAACAGCGGAGCGATCGGGCTCTGGTGGGCGAGGTCGTAGATCTGGATCGGGTTGAGCCACCGACGGATCTGGCGCAGCACGTGGAGCCCCATCTGCCCGCCGCTGCGACTGTTGATGAACACGAGCAGCGGCGTGATGCCCTTGGGCGCCACAATATCGAACGGGAACGCGTCGCTGGTGATGCTCGTGGTCGGCGTCGGGTGCGAGGCGTTCTTCGTGGTGATTGTCAGTGGCGGCAGAAGCTCGCTGCTGTCGCGTGGCTTGGCGGGAGATTGCGACGGTGATGGTGGTTCGCTCTCGCTTAGCGGCGGCATCTCCTCCACAAACGACGACTCGTGGGACGATGCGGTTCGCGGTGATGTGCACGGGCTGGAGCCGGCCGTGGACGGCGACGACGCGTCCGTGGCGTCGGTGTGGCCGCTCGTCTTGCCGTTGCTCGCGGGCGCCAGCGCGCTCGGGCGTCGGAGACGGATGGTCGACATCTTGTGGACCGCGATCTGCGCGGCCGTGCGCACGGTCGAGAGCGCGCGCTGCGACTTGGACGCGATGCTGGGCGTCGTGTCTTCGCGCAAAATCACGGCCGACGGCGGCAGGATGAGGTTCGCGTGGCGCCCAAATTCGCAGTGGCGCAGCAAGTAGTGGCGGTGCGTGTGGCGGTGGCGGTGGCGCGGCGAGGACGCGGCGGCGGCGAGCGAGGCGTTGAAGCAGTCCTCGTGGACGCGCATGTGGCACCAGGCGCACTTGAGCCCCGAGAGCGCGAGGATGCTGCCGCAGAAGAGCCCGCAGACCGAGCACGTGTCCATCGGGTCGATGTTGCCCTTGACCCAGAGGTGCGGCTGCGGCGCGCCCGCGCCCAGGCGCCGCGCGTCCGCGGCCGTGATCGCCGCCATCTTGCACGCGCAGCGCTGGTCGTCGACCATGGCAGTGCCACTGGCAGTAGACGCCTCGGCGGTCGCGGGCGGCGGCGTGCTGGCGCTGTCGAGGCTCGTGCGCGGCTTGATGGTCGTGGCGGCGCACTGCGCGTGCGCAAACATGCCGCAGAGGTCGCAGGTCACGACGTAGCTGCGGATGCCGTAGACCGTGCTCTCGCAGATGTTGCACCAGTGCGGGCCCGCGAGGTTCCCGGGGCGCCACTGGTGGTACCCGAGCGCGTACGGGCCGTCGCGGAAGCTGCGCCACGTGAGGTAGAAGAAGAGCTTGCGCGTGAGCAGGAACGCGAAGAGCGCCGAGGCCGCGAGCACGAGCAGCGAGCCGACGCGCTGGAAGAGCTCGAGCGCCTCGGGCGGCACGAACGAGGACGTGGGGTCCACGAGCCCGTCGCCCGCGGCGTCCATGGCGGCGCGCGGAGCGGAGCGGCGGAGGGTAACCCGGGCGGCGCGAGAATGCCGCTTCAATAGTGGGAGAGAGGAAGAGAAAGAGAAAGAGAAAACGCGGCGGAGATTACGCGGAGGGGGGCGTACCCCGCGACCATCGAGCCGAGAGCGTAACCACTGCGAGGAGTACCGTATGGAGTGGGGGAGGTACGATTTGTTTTTTTTACCAACCGGGACGGAGGAGAACCAAACTTGAAGCTTCGAAACTGCGGGGGGGAGGGGAGATCCGGAGGAGGGGAGATCCGACTCGCATCTGAGGAGGCCCGAGCGTTATGTCGAATGTTCGATCGAATATACGCTCACCTGGTGAAAGAATACGGTACCGACTCAAAATGAGAGAGAAGAGCTATGTGAATGTGGATGCGAAAGGCACGGTGTGTATTCACGGTACGGGAAGGAAGCCTCAGTTGAGCAACGTGTGGGGCTTCAGGGAGCAATTGTAGCTGTCGCTTACGCGGCGAGCTTCTTGGCGACCTGCGCGAAGCTCTCGCCGTGGGCCTTGGCGACGTCGAGCTCGAGCTTGGACGGCTGGCGCGAGCCGTCGGCGCCCGCGAGCGTGCCGGCGCCCCACGGCGAGCCGCCGTGGATCTCCTCGAGGTTGAAGAGGAGCGGCGTGCGGTAGCCGAGCGGCACGAAGGTCATGCCCTGGTGCGTGAGGAACGTCACGGCCGTGTACGCCGTGGTCTCCTGGCCGCCGCCGAGCGTGCCCGTGGAGAAGAAGATACCGGCGGGCTTGCCGACGAGGCCGCCCTTGGCCCAGAGGCCGCCGCACGAGTCGAAGAAGGCCTTGACCTGCGCGGGCATCGAGCCAAAGCGCGTCGGGATGCCGAAGAGCACGCCGTCCGCCGCGGCGAGGATCTCGGGCGTGATCACCGGGTGGTCCTTCTTGGGAGCGGCGTGCATCTTGGAGAGCACCTCCTCCGGGAGCGTCTCGGCGATCTGGTAGATCGTGGCCTTGGCGCCGGCGGCCTCCACGCCCGCCTTGACGGACTCGGCCATCTGGACGATGTGGCCGTACGTGGAGTAGTAGACGATGATGATGTTGGCCATGGTGGCGCTGGAGGAGGTTGGGACTTGGGAGGAATGGAGGAAATCCAAATGTGGGAGCGGAGTGGAGCGCTGCGGAGCCTTCCCTTCCGCTCCGCTCCGCTCCGCTCCTCCGCGGAGGGCCGACTGGAGAGCGGAGGGGAGAGGTGGGGCCTCCAGGGCGGATCTCTGGGCGAGACAAAAGTCTCTTGTGCCTTCGACTCGCATCTTTCTACCTTCTATATCGGATGGACCCTTCATAATGAAATCCAGCATGGACAAATTCGGAAATATTCGAGCATCTTGGCGAGCCCGAAACCTGCTACAACCCATACCTGTTTATCTTGAAGTTGGCGTGATTACCGAGCGTTCCGTTGTTGGAGCCAACGATGTAGATTCTAGCGATATCATTGGCTGGCATGGAATACTCAGATGCGTAAGCTTCCCCAAACATCTCACAAACTATATAGGATCAGATACACCTATCCCTCTCCGGAGCGAAGATCACGAAATCATGTGACGAGGAGGGATGGGGACAGAAACCAACCCCTCCTGTTTCCCGAGTGGGGCGCTTCCAACGCCGGCAGCGTTCTCGATCGCGCGGAAGCGCACGTCATGCTACTGCTTGGTCTCCATGCAGAACGTTCGCGCTTTCAAGCGATCGATGCTCAGGGGCGCTGGTGTGCTCGGGAGACCCCCTCACACGCGCAGTGGCCGTTCAACTGGGTACTTTCCTACCGAATCGCCGTAGAATGAAAATCAACAATGGAAAGTGGGGATGCAAAAACGGGATACAGATTAACTGGGGAGTATATAGGGAGAGATAGCCACTTCACGCGCGGAGGTTTACTCGGCCATGCAGAAGAGGCGGCGGAAGAAGCTGGCCTTCTTCTTGGGCTCGGCCGACGGCACGGCCGGGACCTGCTCGACGGCGGCCACAGGCGTCTTCTCGACCGTCACGGTCGCGGCCTCCGGCTCGTTCACGGGCTCGACGGCCTCCGTGGCCGGCCCCACAGCGGCAGCGACAGGCGCCTCGGCCTCGACCGGCGCGGCCGGGGCCTCCTCGGTCTTGGACGAGAGCTTGACCGCGACCTGCGCGAAGGTCTCGCCCTGGACCTTGGCGACGTCGAGCTCGAGCTTGGACGGCTGGCGTGAGCCATCGGCACCCGCGAGCGTGCCGGCGCCCCAGGGCGAGCCGCCGTGGACCTCCTCGAGGTTGAAGAGGAGCGGCGTGCGGTAGCCGAGTGGCACGAACGACATGCCGTGGTGCGTGAGGAAGGTCAGCGACGACATGACCGTGGTCTCCTGGCCGCCGCCGAGCGTGCCCGTGGAGAAGAAGATACCGGCGGGCTTGCCGACGAGGCCGCCGGCCGCCCAGAGGCCGCCCGTCGAGTCCACAAGCGACTTGATCTGCGACGGCATCGAGCCGAAGCGCGTGGGCATGCCGAAGAGGATGCCGTCGGCCGCCTGGAGCACCTCGGGCGTCGCGATCGGGTAGTCCTTCTTCGCGGGCGCGTACATCTTGTCGAGCACCTCTTGCGACAGCGTCTCCGGGACCTGGTAGATCGTGGCCGTGACGCCGGCATTCTTCTCCACGCCCTCCTTCACGGCCTCGGCGAGCTGCACGATGTGGCCGTACGTGGAGTAGTAGACGATGGCGATGTTGGTCATGGTGGTTTGGTGGGGGATTGGTCTCTGGATGCGAGGGGGAATCTAGAAGTGACCGCGAACTGAACAGCGCAGGCAAGAGGCCACAGACAAAGTGTAGGTGGTGGTGAGAGAGGGAAAGGTGGGGTCGCGGGATCGCCGACGGGATCTTCGGTGCGCTTCCGGCTGGCGTGATTAGCGGATCCACTTGCGCTCGGCTGGCGTGACGTGGCCGGTCGAGTCGGAACCTGTGGAAACAGATATACAAAGGTTTAAAATCGGTCGTATTTCAAAATATACTTGGCAGAGCACTGTGATAAAGTATGAAGCAGTACATTTCATGGTCGAAGACAGCATCAATTGATAGAAGCTTACTGCATCAAAAAGGGGTAGGGCGCTAATCGCGGGGACCAATCCGCTTTGTTTGATTTTCTGTATGCCGCCAAATTACGTAAGCGTTGACGGTGGAGGCAGTGGTTTTTGGTGGTTTTTGACGGCTAGATGGCTTGTTTTTGTGCCCACCCTGCCACGAAGAAGAATCCTGCGTTTTGATTGGATGACCCCATATGTCGCTACCTCGTGACGGAAATGTAGCCATGTCTCACAACCTGGCTGGGACGAGGAGGTGCACGTCGAGTGTACAGACTCACCGACGAAGTGTGGGTCTCTACTAAAGCAGCGAGCTCCATCCCGCCTCCCGCCGGTGAGCGTCTCAGCTAGTGGAGCAGTACATAGATGTAGGTACCCATTGTATTGCGGAAGTGACGGATCCGGTCGTACATACCTGAAGATTGCGTCGCTGTGCGAAGTGCCACGTTGCCATGGCGATTGGGTACTACAGCTCACAGGACAACACTGGTCGACGCAAGTTGAGTGCATCAAGGAGCGGCACACCAAATCGAATCAGAACACCACCTTGTGTCTGTACAAGTGTACTCCATGGGGCTGTGGTAATCGCATCTAGACCATAGGTTGGCGCACTCCATGGAGGTTGTGATAATTGCATCGAGCTGATTGGATACTACAGTACCGGCGATCGTGCATCGGCCAGTAGCCCCCCCTGAAAACGCCTTGAGCAGAAAAATAACTCAGGTTCACGGGGAATCGATATCTCCCAGTCAAGTGCGAGGACGGGATCATCTGCTCACGGTCAGCCACCGTGGGGCGTGGCGTGGGTGCGCGACACGCAGTGTGGCTGAAGCTGAAGTGGACCACACCCTTCCATGCTAACGTGATGTCACTCGCTGGTGATCTTGGCGGGTTCTCGCGGGGAAGCATGGGCACAACGGTCGTCCTTCTACTCTGCTGAGCTGCTGTAATGTGCCGCTGGATCACCATCACCCAAGGTGCAACAGCTCAGTACCAACATGTGGTCGGTCACTCGCGCGAGCCCCACAACATCTCGGCCATACGAAGATGAGTTTCCGAGGGTAGAGGTGGCTACCGTATCACAAACCCGTACGTGTGGCGGTTCCCGCCCGCGTTGTGACCACACAACGACGGCAAGTCCGAAGAAGTCCCCATCGAAACTATATCCAGGTGGAGCCTCTCTGTAGAATTGATGGCTCGAACTTGCAGCGTGGTCCACGCGTCGGCTGTGACTTGTGCTACTGCTGTTCGCAGTGATGCCACCGAGGAGAAGCCCAATTTGCCTGTGTTCCTGCCTTCTGAAATCACCCTCCGCCGTCGGTTCGGTGGAGCTCTCATTCTGCAATTTGCCAGCCACTACAATCGCCAATCACCGCTCCACCTCTACACCATGGTCAAGATCGCCGTCGTCCTCGCCATCGCCTCGCTCGCTGTTTTCACCGGCCAAGCTGCCGCTGAAGAGATGACGTTTGGGCTCCTCTCGGACCACTTCGCGAAGAAGAAGGCGCTGCTGATGGGAGGCGCCAACGTCAACGTTGGCGTCGCAGTCCCGAACATCAACATTGGCGTCGGTGCCCCCAACGTCGGCATCAACAACAACATCAACCCGCCGTCCGTCAATGTGAACAACCAGCTCAACCCACCCTCGGTGAACGTCAATAACCAACTCAACCCACCCTCGGTGAACGTCAACAACCAGCTCAACCCGCCCTCGGTGAACGTGAACAACCAACTCAACCCGCCGTCGGTGAACGTCAACAACGCCGTTTCGCCCCCGTCGGTGAACGTCAACAACGCCGTCTCGCCCCCGTCGGTGAACGTCAACAACGCCGTCTCGCCCCCGTCGGTGAACGTCAACAACGCCGTCTCGCCTCCATCGGTCAACGTGAACAACAACGTCTCGCCTCCGTCGGTGAACGTGAACAACAACGTCTCCCCTCCGTCGGTGAACGTGAACAACAACGTCTCACCTCCTTCGGTGAACGTCAACAACCAGGTCAACCCTCCGTCGGTGAACGTGGACAACAAGGTCGGCTCGCCGTCGGTGAGTGTGACCAACACGGTGGACTCGCCTGGTCCTGTGACGATCAGCTCGACCACGCCCGGATCGAGCTCGACGACCACGAGCACCACGCCGGGCTCGAGCACCACGACGGTGTCCACGACCCCTGGCACGAGCTCGACCACGACGTCGACCACGCCGAGCGCCACGACGCCGTGCCCGACCAAGCCCACGCGCCGTGCGCTCCGCGCCTAAGCGTGAAGACGGGCTCCTCGCCCCGTCCCCGTAGCGCGGCGAAGCCAGTCGCGCAGTATGTTTCCGTGTGCGCATGTGACTGTCTCTAGTGACCGTATGAAGATCTGTTGTAATCGATGTTGGCTCTGTTTCACTTCTGGGTGGAATGGTCTCTTTTATGTGCAATCGGACGAATTATCGGAGTTGAAGGCGCTCGGCTAACCAAGAGCGGCAAGGCCGCACACACACTCTTGCTGGATTAAGCCATCGGAACTGGGCTGTTGCGTTTCGGGTGTAGAAGCAGACGGCGAGCGCTCTCTGCGGAGCGGCGCTCGCTCCGCCCTTTGTCCCAGATTTTACGTGGCACAGCTGCACATCTCCAACCGGAACCATACATATATGTAGGGCCCTGCACCAGCTGGGGCTCCTGTGCCAGGACAACTGAGGCTGCCTGGTCGGATCGGGAGGATCGCGCTGTGTGTGGGCGGGTGGACGGTGCTCGACGTGTGCTGCGTCACATGGCGAGTGGCGCGTTTGCAGACGTCGGACTGTGTGCCCCCTTCTGGCCGCCTTCGAACAGGTCCAGCTGCTCGCCTCGGTCGCTCGGATCCACGACAATGGCGCACCAGACATTGTTCTGCTTCGCGCTCGGCCACAACACCGCTGGTGGCACTTTTACGCGAGCTCCGGTGTGGTGTCTGGTAGCAGTGGTGAGTCCGGCGCCCATTTCGGCGCTAGGGAGCACGGCGCAGTCGTCGTCTCATTCCAGCATTCGCCGCTTCGCAGACAACTCACTGCCTGCTCACCTTCAGCCATGGTCAAGATCGCGCTTATCACCGCTGTTGTCGCTCTTGCGAGCGTCACGCAGCACGCCAATGGCGAGCAGATGACGTTCGCCCACATCATGCCGCTGCTCTCAGGACTCAAGGGCGGATACGGCGGCGGCAGCTCGCCCATGTCCATGGGCTTCCCGTCGATCTTCGGGGCCGGCCCAGCGTCGTCCCCGGGCATCGTGAGCCCCCCGACGAACGTGAACAACCAGATCACGCCGCCATCGGTCAATGTCAACACGGCGAACAACCCTCCGTCCGTGAACTTCAACAACATGAACTCGCCGCCCTCGGTCAACGTGAACAACGCCAACTCGCCGCCCTCGGTCAATGTCAACAACGTGAACTCGCCGCCCTCGGTCAACGTGAACAATGTAAACACGCCGCCGAACGTGAATGTCAACAACGCTGTCTCGCCCCCGTCGGTGAACGTGAACAACGCCATGAGCCCGCCCTCGGTGAACGTTAACAACGCAGTGTCCCCGCCATCAGTGAATGTTAACAACCAGCTCAACCCTCCGTCGGTCAACGTGAACAACAACGTCTCCCCGCCGTCCGTCAACGTCAACAACAACGTTTCCCCACCGTCGGTGAATGTCAACAACAACGTCTCGCCCCCCTCCGTGAACGTTAACAACGCCGTGTCCCCGCCGTCGGTGAACGTCAACAACAACGTTTCCCCTCCATCGGTGAACGTCGACAACAAGGTCTCCCCACCGTCTGTCAGCGTAAACAACCAAGTCACGTCGCCCTCAGTTTCCGTCAGCAACACGGGGACGTCGCCTTCCACCACGGTCACCAACTCGGTGACAGCTCCCTCGTTCTCATTCACCAACATCGCGAACCCGCCGAGCGTCAGCGTCGACAACAAAGTGACTCCCCCGTCGAAAACGACTGTGACCAACACTGTGGGGTCCCCGACGATCAGTGTCACCAACAACCAGCGGCCTGGCACGACATCGACGACTACCACCACCACAAACAACGGTGGATCGCCTCCCGACCCAGTGACGCCCAAGCCGTCCCCAACGCCCGAGACGCCCGCCGTCGTCCCAGGCCCGGCACCGGCACCGGCGCCAGTCGACGACTGCGGACCGGACATGGTCTCCACGGGGCGCCTGCTGCGTGCGGCCGGTAAGCCTGGGTGTGTGCCCGCCAAGGCTGCTGAGCCGCCGACAGCACCAGCGCCGGCCCCGGAACCGGCTCCTGCGACCAGCGGCAAAGGTTCGAGCGCCTCGAAGCCAGAGGGCAGCTCGGCCCCGGCCCCGGCCCCCGTGTCTGCCGCCACGCCCAAGATGACGCCGGCGACTCCATCGGCTGACACTGGTACTGTTGTGGTGCCTGCGCCGGTCCCGGCCGATGCGCCAGCACCGGCGGGTGGCAAGGGGAAGACCGCTTAGAGCTTTGCCGTTCCCCGTTCCGTAGTGTTTGTGTTTACTTGTCCCCTCGTAATGTGGAGTTCCTTAGAGTCTATGTCGACGTTGAAATTGAATTAGTTCCTAGCATATTTGATCTCTTACGTGCGTCTGCAGGCATCCCCCCCCCCCCCCCCCCCTACTGTTCTTGGGATCGCTGGCACCAGGAAACACTTTCTGCGACGTGCTAGCGCGAATAGATTCTCGTATTCACACGTCGCAGAATGTAGCCATCTGATGTACCCCCAGATGGCTACACCTCCTCTCCCAAGATGTCTCCCCAACCGACCACAACCTGACCAACAGACGTTTCGGACGCAGAAGCGGTCCGTGTGATGCCACTGCACGATGGTCCGCCAGGCTTATGCACCAGGCATCCTGTCCAGCTCGGACTGTACAGGTCCCAACCCACCGAGCATCCCGTTCTCGCTCCGTAGAGTCCTTTCCAAAACACCCGCTCGAGCACTGGCCATCCTTGGCCAGATGGCCTCGAGCACACCACGGATACTATTCACCCGTACCGTAGTCGGAAACTCCCGGCGACATGATCACACTCTCCTGGCTCCTTTGGTAGGGAGTTTGTGACTGTGGAGACAGGAGGTCTGGGGTGACCCCGTGCCGTGGTCGTGAGAGTCAGTGTTGTCAAGACGGGACGCGGCTCTTCGCCAACGGCCCACGTTCACCTCACGAGTCCGCTCGCTGGCGCTCAAAGGCCTGCGTGCCGTTGAGGCACGGAGCACGACGATCCTCACTTCTCAACTTCGCTTCCCAGCGCCAACACCAGCAGCCTCGAGTGTCCTGCATCTCCCTACCATCAACATGGTCAACGCCTCGCTCATCATCGCCGTCGCAGTCGCCAGCGCCTCCATGCTCGCCTCGCACCGCGTGAGCGCCGAGCAGCAAACCTTCGGTCACTTTGGCAAGCTCAAGCCCATGGGCATGGGCATGGGCGGATACGGCGCCAAGCCGCTCTCCATGGGCTTCCCGTCCATGTCGCGACCGTCGACGGGCATCATGGGCATGGTCTCGCCGCCCAGCATCGGCATCAACAACATGATCTCGCCGCCGTCCGTGAACGTCGGCAACGTCATCTCGCCACCGTCACTCAACTTTAACAACGTGATCCGGCCGCCGTCGGTGGATGTCAACAACCAGGTGAATGGGCCGTCGGTCAACGTGAACAACCAGCTCAACCCGCCCTCAGTGAACGTCAACAATCAACTCAACCCGCCCTCGGTGAACGTCAACAACCAGCTCAACCCGCCCTCGGTGAACGTCAACAACCAGCTCAACCCGCCGTCGGTGAACGTGAACAACGCCGTCTCGCCCCCGTCGGTGAACGTGAACAACAACGTCTCCCCTCCGTCGGTGAATGTGAACAACAACGTGTCTCCCCCGTCGGTGAACGTCAACAACAACGTGTCTCCGCCGTCGGTGAATGTAAACAACAACGTCTCCCCTCCGTCGGTGAACGTGAACAACCAGGTCTCCCCTCCGTCAGTCAACGTGGACAACAAGGTCAACCCTCCGTCGGTGAACGTGGACAACAAGGTCAGCCCGCCGTCTGTCAGCGTCAACAATCAGGTCACATCGCCCTCGGTCAGCGTCACCAACACGGCTACCTCGCCGTCCATCAGCGTCACCAACACGGCCGCGGCACCCTCCACCACGGTCACCAACACAGTGACGGCGCCGACCACAGGAACGACGACGACGACGACTGTCACCACGCCGAGCGGACCGGTTCCGGAGCCCGTGACGCCCAAACCGTCCCCAACGCCCGAGACGCCTACCGTCGTCCCAGGCCCGGCACCGGCACCGGCGCCAGTCGACGACTGTGGACCGGACATGGTCTCCACGGGACGCCTGCTACGCGCCGCCGGTAAGCCCGGGTGCGTGCCCGCCAAGGCCGCTGTGCCACCGCCAGCGCCTGCTCCGCAACCGGCTCCTGCGACCAGCGGCAAAGGTCCGAGCGCCTCGAAGCCAGAGGGCAGCTCGGACCCGGCCCCGGCCCCGGCCCCCGTGTCTGCCTCCACGCCCAAAATGACGCCGGCGACTCCATCGGCTGACACCGGTGCTGTTGTGGTGCCTGCGCCGGTGCCCGCCGCTGTGCCAGCGCCCGCGGGTGGTGCCAAGGGGCCTGGCTCGAAGCCGACGACGTCGCCCACGGAGGATTGTGGCCCGGACTTGGCACTCGCGTCTCGCCGCAACCTGCGCAAGGCGCGCGCCCACAAGGCGAAGAGCGCTCACGCTTAGATGCAGTCTGTTACTCGTGTTGGAGTGTCGCCGTTTGTAGGTCCGTAGCGTTTGTGTATGTCGCTTTATGTTTTCAATCTCAACATTTCTGTGTGTTCAATGACCGCTTGCATGAGTGTGTGGTGATCCCTCAAGATTGACCAGAGTCCTCGTTTTGTAAGTAGCTCTGTCCAAATGAGATCTCGCCCAGACCTGTTGGGGCCATCCCCGCACAAAGATGGTCTCAGCCCCGCCATGCGGTGCGCGGGTGCTCTGGTTCCCACAAGCTGATCGAACACATGTGCTCTGCACGAGTTCTCCCAGCTGCAAAGTACTCACACAGCATGCGGACTTGGCGGTGGGTCCTGTACCCCCCCCCCCCCCGTTGAGGTCCCGGGAGGTGAGGGTTGCGGTCCACCAAGTTGCGTGAGGCACGCTCTCCTCATTCCTCAGTTCACAGTGCGCGTCTCGCATCTCTCACACCGGCACGCGGGTCGTCGAAGAAGAAGAAATGGCAGCGCTCCGATTTCGGCTCACGATCGCTGTTGCAGCGCTCGTGGCATCCTACGCGCAAGCCCAAGGCTTCCCAGGTTTCGGGGGCAGAGGAATGGGGTTCCCAGGTTTTGGCGGAGGGTTCGGCAGGATGATGGGCGGTGGAGGTGGAGGCGGAGGGTTTCCTGGTCTAGGCGGCGGAGGCGGAGGATTCCCGGGTTTCGGCGGCGGAGGTCTACCAAGTACCGGTGGAGGAGGGGGCCTGCCTGGTCTGGGTGGAGGTGGAGGACTGCCAAGCATGGGAGGAGGAGGAGGAGGTCTTCCCGACCCGAACGAGAGTGTGCCCCCGAATCCGGTAGCGAGCGACAGCGACACGGCTCCTCTAGGCCGCGTCTCGCCCAACGCTCAGGCCACCGCGAACGACGCGTCCGTGCCCTTTAACGGCTCGCCCACGTCGCTCGGCTTCCAGGACGCGCAGGCGCCGCGCCGCCATCTTCGCACTGAACCCGACGCAACCGCTTGAGCGACGGGTCGCGGAGCGTCGAATGTGTATGTGTATATGTCTGCGTCTGTACACTATGTCAGATTGAAAAACGTCGCGTTTTCTACCGTTCAATACACGGAGCTTTTCTTGTGGTTACGTGGAAGTGGAGACCATCCACTCGGGCAAATCGGCGCGCTCGTCGCGTAGAGGTGACGCTATACTTCCATGGAAGTTTTCTCGGATTAGAGTCGACCGAGCACCGTTAGAAGGAAGGGCTTCCTTGTTCGCTTCCTCCTACAGGCGACGTGCTGGTTGTAGAGCCAAACGCTCTCTACCGATCGGGGAGCGCGTTCCCTATCTCCTTTATAGCATCTCGCGGCGCCAACGACACGAGCTTTGTACACCATGCCACCACACGGCATAAATCAAGTTGCCATCACGCCAAACAACGAGAAGGACGAAGTATACGATCCCATCGCCCTCGCCGAGCATTGTCATGGTCAACATTCTCATCTCCTCCGCGTCTGCTTCGCTGCTTGCCGCCAGTTTCCTGGTCGGGAGTTGTTTCGTCGCGCCGGCTGTTGCCGAAGAAATGCTCGGCTTCTCAAGTCTCTCGAGCGGCAACAGTGGTCTCCCGTCTCTCGGAAGCGGTGGCCTATCTTCAGTGAGCTCCGGCGGGCTCGGATCGTTGACCGCGCTGGCTGGCGGCGGCTCAAGCGGCGTTTCTGCGCTCAGCGGTTTGGGCGGACTAGGGGGTGGCGGTGGAGGCCAAGGTGCGCTGTCCTCACTCCCCGGGGCGGGCAAGGGCGTACTCCCGTCGGCTAGTGGGAGTAGTGGCCTGGGAGGACTCACAGAAGGACTCCCTTCGATCCCGGGGCTACCGTCGTTGACCGGCACTGGCGCAGGCGGAACCGGTGCTGGATTCCCTTCTCGCGACAGCGATGCCGTCGTGGCCAAAGTCGCCGCCAATGAAAACACCGAGGCGCGCGTCGCGCCGACCACGCACGCGAAACGCCATCTGCGTGAACGCGAGACCCAGGAGTAAGCTTCCAAGTTCCTCGTACGAGCTGTGGAGTCGGGCTAGACGTTGAATGTACATTCTTGTGAACGATCTGAGCAAAGCATCGTACGTGGCTGGGTCAGTCGCTGAGAGATGAGATGGGTTGGGCAGGACTCGATCACTGGTTCGCTTAGAGCGTATGGAAGAGAGTATGCTCTCCACATAGTTGGCTCAATGAACTGCTTTCCGAGGGTCGGGGCGGGAGCAAGATCATTCAACGAATCCGCGCATTGCAACGTCTGACGACGACAGTTACACTCACCAAGGCTCAGCTCTCGACTCCTCGAGAAATCGACGGACGGAAAGATCAACATGTGATCGGTGTCAGCACCTCACAAGTGCAAGATGTGCGCGACGTCTCCCCCATCCAAATCCAGCGACCGTCGCGTCAACACCAACGCAAGGGACTACCTGATGAGGCGACAGAGCTTTACGACTTCCTAGGACGTCCGACACTAAGCCACGATCGAGCATCTCCAGCATCCTAGCCGGTAGACCGTGCCGCTGCTCCATCGTCATTCCTCATCTGGCATCGCATCAAGCACACCACACCACACCAAACCAACCAACTCCTCACTCCCCAAGCCCTTCGACCATCATGGCCAAGTTCGTCCTCTCGTTCAAGGCCCTCACGCTGGCGATCGTCGTTCTCCTGCTCGCGCTCGCCACGCCCTCAATCGCCGACGACTCGGCCACGACGAGTCTCCCGGTCGCCCCCTCCTCGGCCGCCGACCCTGCCAAGGCCGGCGGTGCTAGCGCCGGCGGCGGCGGCGGCGCCATCGACATCGCGGCGCTCGTCGAACGCTTCAAGAACCGCAACACCACCAACGGAGCCAGCGGCTTCACACTTCCGTCCATGTCAGGCAACAGCACCGGCGGCGCCGATCTCCGCAAGGCGCTCGCGGCCATCATCGCGCGCATCAAGGCCAGCAACGCGACAGCGGGCGGTGCCGGCGGCGCGAGCGGCCTGGCTGGTCTCATCGACCGCATCAAGGCCAAGAACGCCGCCGCGGGCGGCGCTGGGGGTGCTGCGGGCGCCGGCGTCATCGGCGGTCTCATCCCGGCGATCCCGTCCACGGGCGACGGAGCTGCTGCCGCGCCAGCCGCCGATGCCGAGAAGAGGGGCAACGCGGACGACGATGACACCGATGTCGACACGGATGCCGAGGAGAACGCCGAGCGCCGCCTCCGCCGCGCGGCCCAGAACTGAGCCTGCGGTCTGCACCCGAAGCGCCGAGCCTGACATGTCCGCAAGTATTTGTTTCTGTTGCTTTTGATTTCCTTTAGCGCCGTGAACAGCGAGCCCTTCTGTCCGCGAGGACGTTGGGTATGCATATTGTGCCGTTTGCAGCGACGTAAGGAGCCGGCGGCAGCCGCCACCGTAATACACGTCGCATCCCAGAAGAGTTTGATTGTGTTGGGCCTCCGTCTTCGAGCCTGGAGACTGATGGAACCGAAGTTTGTCCGCCAACTTCAACATTTGATCAACGGCGTCAATGGGAACCACAAGGATTACGCGGCGCTGCAGCGTAATCGAGCGAGCCACTCTGTTTACTCTGCCTGCCCTGCGCGGTCCACCTCAGGGGCGCGCGTGAGTCACGATGGGACACCGCGTCGGCTTCGCAGCGACCAATCGATTGGTTTGGGTCTCCGTTAAGCATAATTTCATAAAAAAAACATAAACCTTTTGATGGTATATATGGTTTTACAGAGGTATTTGGAGCCTATTTATATCGCTCAGGCGTGTCATCAGTCATCGCATATTCGTTTATGAAGGTTCGAACATCTGGGTCGGGTCAAGCAGAACGTCGCAGCCACTTTTTCCTGCTTGGGTCCCAGCAGCCACGTCACTCGTATCGACACGGATCATAGCTACAGTACGTAGTGTGGTGTCTCCTGGGCCCACGGGGTGAGCCATCGCTTCCTTATTCTCCCATCCTGTGAAGTCGCGATGGCCGAGAGCCATCACTTTGCAATTTTCCATCCAAGCAAGCCAGCCACCCACCCCACCAGTCACCATGGCCAAGGTCGCGATCGTCTACTACTCCACGTACAACCACATCACGACGCTCGCTGAGTCCATCAAGGAGGGCGTCGAGAAGGTCGAGGGCGTCACGGCCACGATCTTCCAGGTCGCGGAGACGCTCCCGGAGGAGCTCCTCAAGACCATCCACGCCGCGCCCAAGAAGGACTACCCGATCATCACGCCCGAGCTGCTCACCGAGTTCGACGGCGTGCTCTTCGGCTTCCCGACGCGCTTCGGCTCGCTCCCGTCGCAGGTCAAGGCCTTCTTCGACTCGTGCGGCGGTCTCTGGGCCAAGGGCGCGCTTGTGGGCAAGCCCGCGGGCTTCTTCTTCTCCACGGGCGTCCAGGGCGGCGGCCAGGAGACCACGGCCTACACGGCCGTGCCCTTCCTCGCGCACCAGGGCATGACGTTCGTGCCGCTCGGCTACCGCTCGCAGCTGCTCTCGAACATGGACGAGATCCACGGCGGCAGCGCCTGGGGCGCCGGCACGCTCGCCGGCGGTGACGGCTCGCGCCAGCCGTCCAAGCTCGAGCTTGAGGTCGCGCAGGTGCAGGGCGAGAGCTTTGCGCAGGTCGCCAAGAAGCTCGCGGTCGTCGCGCCGTAAAGTGCGCCTTCTAATTAGTGCTCAATACACATAAGAGCACCAACACGGTGTCGTTTGATCCAACCAAACCATCTTGTGCTTTTGGGTGCCCCAGGGGCGTTCGCTTCTATTTGACAGACATGTTGGACATGGGACTACTCTCTCACTCACACACACAAGCAGCTCCGATCGCTGCTGCGACTACTTCAAGACACACTGATTCAAGACACGCGGACGAGATCAGCCTCGCAGAGCCCGGTACGGCTTGGGGGCGGGGGCGGGGTCAGGCACCGGAGCGGGGGCAGGGCCAGGAGCGGGGGCTGGGACCGGAGCTGGAGCTGGAGCTGGGGCTGGAGCCGGCGCAGGAGCGGGGTCGCTTGGAGGGCTGCTCGTCGTGGAGCTGGAGGTGGCAGGCGTCGTGCTCGTCGTCGTCGTGGACGTACTTGGCCCGGGTACGGTGTTGATGATGGTCGTAGTGCCCGGGCCGCCGTTTGTGTTTGTGACCGAGACCGTGCCTGGGCCACCGTTGGTGTTCGTGACCGAGACGGTGCCCGGACCGGCGTTGTTGGTGACCGTCGTCGAGCCCGGGTTATTGAGCGTCGTGAACGAGAAGGACGGCGGCGAGTTGGCGTTCGTGACGGTCGTCGACCCGGGGTTTACCGTGTTGGACACAGTCGTCGAGCCAGGGTTCACTTGGTTGTTCACATTCACTGACGGCGGCGAGACGTTGTTGCTGACACTAACCGAGGGAGGAGACACGGCATTGTTCACGTTCACTGACGGAGGCGAGACGGCGTTGTTCACGTTGACAGACGGGGGCGAGACGGCGTTGTTCACGTTCACGGAAGGTGGTGACATCGCGTTGTTGACGTTGACCGACGGAGGCGACATCGCGTTGTTCACGTTCACGGACGGGGGGGAAACGTTGTTGTTGACGTTGGTCGCGCC
Source organism: Pythium rhizo-oryzae (assembly GCA_027475725.1). Lineage (NCBI taxonomy): Eukaryota > Oomycota > Peronosporomycetes > Pythiales > Pythiaceae > Pythium > Pythium rhizo-oryzae. The sequence goes on from JAMFLL010000544.1 coordinate 22,323, forward strand.
GGGGTTGAGCTGGTTGTTGACGTTCACCGACGGCGAGTTCATGTTGTTGTTGACGTTTGCGGAGCCGGGGTTTATCTGGTTGTTCACGTTCGTGGATCCAGGGTTGAGCTGGTTGTTCACGTCCACAGAGCCCGGGTTCTGCTGGTTGTTGACGTTCACGGACGGCGGCGTCATCGCGTTGTTCACGTTCGCCGAGGGCGGCGAGAGGTTGCTGTTGAAGTTGAACGACGGGGGTGACTGGTTGGTGTTCACGTTTACGGGGTTCGCAGGGCTGCCCCCACTCGGGGGCTGGTTGGCTTTGGCTGCACTGATGATCCCCGTGACCCCGTTCATCACGGTGCCCACAATGTCTGACGGGTTCGCGCCGCCGCCGCCCATGCCGCCCATCGGTGAGTGCATGCCGCCGAACGGCATTTTCATCATGCCCATGCCGAACGTCATCCGTTCAGCCCTCGTGGATGGCGCCTGTGCGGACAGTACAGCGGCCACCGCGCATGCGACTAGAAGAGACGGCTTCATGGCGGGGTATCTTTCGGATGGGAAGCGAATTGTTGAATGAAGGCTAAGGTATCTCTTCCCAGCGCTCAACGTCGATACGGCCCGAACGACATTGTTGCTGCTCGGTGGCCACTTAGCGGTGTACATGCATGTGCTGCCTGTAGCCACGGGATCTCGGTGGCATCTGTGGAAGTGCTCTCTACCTATTCACTGCAAAGCAGACAGATGGCTACATGAATGGCCCTGCTCACACGTCACATAATGTAGCCATGTCACTCCACGGAGGTCGTCTTGACACTACTGACTGTCTGCCTCTTTGGCAGACACACAAAAAGTGATGAGCGGCGCTCTCTTACGGCTTTGCTGGCCGTGTCGTCGCCCGGTCGATCCTCGGCTCGCGTAGAGGAGCTCTGGTGGACCCGTTGCCGCTGTCGAGGAGCCAAGAACGTCAGCCGAGGAAGTGAACTCAGAAGAGTGACCGATGGATCCCATCCGTAAAGGCGAGCCGTTTGAGCCAAGATCGGAGACCGTGCCCAAACAGGGTCTCCGATCTCGTCTTCGGAACGGGAAGCAACTTGAAGCGCTGCTGTGCACCAAGAGCAAACCCACCAGACTTTCCAGGCGAACGAGAACGGGTGGGCCCGCGCCAACACTCGATCATAAAGTTGGAGCCATTTTAACTGTGACGTGGCATGCGCGTGTTCTCTTCGGATGGGCACGGACGTGTGCCCTTTGGACATCGAAGTTTCTGTCGATGGGAGGTGACTCGGTGGTCCGCACTCACCAGGTGGAGCGATCTTTCGTGGAGTCCCACGCTGTGGGCTGCGCTGTGGCTCGCGGTGGACCAACCACCAGCCGGTCCTCGCCGGGACTTTGCTCCTCTCGAGCTGAGATGGCTCTCCGCTGCTTGGCGACGAAGCAATGGAGACGCCCCTACCTTACACGACCCCTCGCAGAGATGCCACTGTGCGAGGTGATTGTCTTCCCACGACAAGCCTTAACGCACATGGTACAGTTTTGTGGCGCCATCGGGTCGACCTCATTCACCATTTCTCCCTCAGCAGCACACAGCATCATCAGCTGTAGCTTCTCACCTCTGCTCAACTCCTGCCGTCCGCACCACCCCACCTGCAGCATGGTCAAGCTCACGCTTCTCATCTCCGTCGCGAGCCTCCTGGCGGCCACGAACGCCGAGCAGATGACATTCGGCCACCTGCTGGGCATGAAGTCGTCGCTCGGCGGCGGCTACGGCGGCAAAACGCTCGGCTTCGGCTCGCTGTCGTCCCTTGGGATCAACAAAAACGTGGCGCTGCCATCGGTTGGCGTCAACAATAACATCCCGATGCCGGCCATTGGTGTGAACAACAACGTGTCGCCCCCGAACATCGGTGTGAACAACCAGCTCTCACCGTCCAACATCGGTGTCAACAACAACGTGGCGCCGTCCAGCATCGGTGTGAACAACAACATGGCACCTGCCAACATTGGAGTCAACAATAACGTGGCGCCGGCCAACATCGGTGTGAACAACAACGTGGCGCCGTCGTCCGTGAACGTGAACAACAACGCCGCTTCTCCGTCTGTCAACGTGAACAACCAGCTCCAGCCGCCGTCCGTGAACATCAACAACAATGCCGGCGCCCCGTCCGTGAATGTGAACAACAACGCCGGGACCCCGTCCGTGAACGTTAACAACCAGGTCAACCCTCCGTCGGTCAATGTCAACAACAACGCTGGCGCTCCGTCGATCAGTGTAAACAACCAGCTCAGTCCGCCGGGGGCGAGCATCAACAACAACGCCGGTGGTGGGTCCATCAGCGTGAACAACCAGATCTCTCCGGGCTCCTCTTCGGTGTCGAACAACGCTGGTACGCCATCGGCGCCGTTCTCGGGCGCAAGCGTATCGATCAACATCCGGACGATCGTACCGAGCTCGGGTGCGTCGAGCAACAGCACGCCCCCGGGTGTCGGCGATCCGGCCAGCGATCCGGCGCAGGGTCCCCCCTCAGCTCCTGCTCCTGCTCCGTCCCCCGCCCCGGCTTCTGCCCCCGCCCCGGCTCCAGCCTCCGATCCGGCTCCGGCGCCGGCTGATCCTCCGGCAGTCCCCGTGCCAGGTCCTGCGCCAGCGCCAGTGCCAGCTTCCGCGCCCTCGGCTGGTAAGGCCTATCGTGCGCTCCGTGGCTGAGCCGATGGGCAGCTCAGCGGGTGGGCTTGTCGCAGCCACAAAGTCTGTTTGGTGTGCACGCAGTCTGTTGGGTGTTTGTAGTAGGAAAGAGAAGTGCATGTAGTGGTACCATTCTGTGTGGTCGCGGATGGCCGCGGCGATCGAAGCCCACGGCGTTCCGTATCCGCAAGAATGATGTGCAGTCCAATGAAAGTGATCCCCTCAAACCTTTTATCACATGTCGCAGAATGTAGCCATTCGACCAACACCTCGGATGGGTACAGTGCCCCGTGCCTGGGATCCCCAGATGCCAGCTTCAGCGGACCGACATACGTTTTTAGAATGGAGAAACACTTCAAGTGGTGCCATACGTGACGCCTGATCTCTCCATGGACCGGCAAATGATCCGCGTCGATGGGTGCCACAAACGCGGACTGTACATCCACATCCTGATGGTAGCAATCTGAGTGGCTTGTGACCACGAGGTCCTCCAACAACGCGGTTCCCAACGGCTCACGCATACCTCGTCCGCACCCTTTGTAGAGCTCTCTCACGGCCCGGTACGAGTTCCTCACTTCGCAATTTGCCTTCCACCGCTACCAGTACCAGCCTCAACAGCCAGAACTCCAGCAAAAAGCACAATGGTCAAGGCCTCCGTCATCATCGCCGTCGCGAGCATTGCACTCTTCTCCCCCCACGTCACTGCCGAGCAGCAGACCTTTGGTCATCTTGGCATGCTGAAGCCCATGGGTATGGGCATGGGCGGCGGATATGGCGGCAAATCGCCCTCCATGGGCTTCCCGTCCATGTCTCGCCCGTCGGTGGGTGTGACTGGGATGGTCTCTCCGCCCAGCATCGGCGTGAACAACATGATCTCTCCGCCGTCTGTGAACGTCGGCAACGTTGTCTCGCCACCGTCGCTCAACTTCAACAACATGGTCTCGCCGCCCTCCGTGAACGTGGGTAACCAGGTGAACGGTCCGTCGGTGAACCTCAACAACCAGCTCAACCCACCGTCGGTGAACGTCAACAACGCGCTGAACCCGCCGTCGGTGAACGTGAACAACGCGCTGAACCCACCGTCGGTCAATGTCAACAACGCTGTCAACTCGCCGTCTCTGAACGTCAACAACGCGTTGAACCCGCCGTCGGTGAACGTCAACAACCAGCTCAACCCGCCGTCGGTGAACGTGAACAATGCGGTTTCGTCCCCGTCCGTCAACGTGAACAACGCCGTCTCGCCGCCCTCGGTCAATGTGAACAACGCGGTTTCGCCCCCGTCGGTCAACGTGAACAACAACGTGTCTCCGCCGTCCGTGAACGTGAACAACCAGGTCAACCCGCCGTCCGTGAGCGTGAGCAACAACGTCTCGCCCCCATCGGTCAGTGTCAACAACCAGCTGAACCCTGGCACCACGACCGTGAGCAACTCCGTGGGCCCAGGCTCCACCACCGTCATCAACAACAACGGCCCTCCGGGCACGACGACCACGACGACCAGCAGTGATCCGGCGCCGGCTCCCGCTCCCGCCCCGGAGCCGCAGCCCGCGCCTGCCCCGGGTCCGGCTCCTGCCCCGGCCTCGGACCCTGCGCCAGCCCCCGCGGCGAAGCCCTACCGCGCCTTGCGTGGTTAGATCTTCCGGAGGCCCGACACTGGGTTCCTCATCTTGATGTAGTAGTTGTGTTGTCGTCGTGACAGAGTGCGTGTGGCCGAGTCGGACAGACCGACTGTGAGTTTGCAAAATGGATCTTACGTTTTGAATGGATATATGGCTGTGCAACTGGTCAGTCGAAGGTCACGACACGGCATTGCGCGTTTTGTACAGGGCAGGGGAATCGGTTACAAGGGGATCAAGGGACCACACGGCTCACCAGTGAAGCTGGCAGCTTCTTGGCGACCTGCACGAGGCTCTCGCCCTGGTCTGTGGCCACATCAAGTTTGAGCTTGGACAGCTGCCGTGGGCCATCATCTCGTGCGCTGATGACTCGGACAGAACCACGTTCCGGGGGCGTCGGTGTCCCGAACCGAGATCTCGCGTCGAGCTCGTTCTAGTGCTGGGTGCCCCTGTTGCAGTGCCCCTGGCTCCTGGCTGATCGTGTCCTGCGACGGTTGTCACCGCTTCCGCCTCTACACCAGTGCTGATATCCGTGTCATGTGCTCGCTGCGGCTGTTGGCACACAGGGTGTTGGGAGTTTCGAGGTGAGTGACAGAGTGTAGCCTTTTAACACAAGGGACAGATGGATCCACTCACAGGTTTGTTTTCTTGTTGCCGCCTTCAACCAGTCGACATACGATCTTTGAGGGAGAAGCGCTCGACGTGATGTGACGCCAGACGCGACGCCTGGTGCTGCATCAGCAGACACGCTTCTTGTGCCTACGCCACAAACGCAGACTGGACTCTTCAAGGCCGAAAGCTCACACTTCTACCATATTCTCGTGAGTCGTCGGGGGTTGTCGGTGGCAGTGCATTGCCACATCCTGATGGTATCGATCTCAGAATCGATCTGTCGCGTTCGGGGGTGATTCCAGGAACACAGGGTCCACCGAGGGCGAGGATCCCAACGTGTGACGAGTGCCTCGCCACCGACAACACTCCTCGGAAGGCCCGATCCGCTATCCAGAGCCCCGGTGCGAGATCCTCACTTCACAAGTTGCCTCCCACCGCCAACAAGTCCAACCACACGACTCACCACTCCAGCAAGAACAATGGTCAAGCCCTCGCTCATCATCGCCGTCGCCTGCTTCGCGCTCCTCTCTTGTCACGTCAGCGCCGAACAGCAGACCTTTGGCCACGGTGCCAAGCTCAAGAAGGGCATGGGCGGCGGCGGCTACGGTGCGAAGGCGCCCTCCCTGGGCTTCCACAACAAGATCTCTTCGCCGTCCGTGAACGTTAACAACCACGTGAAGGGTCCGTCGGTGAACCTCAACAACGTGATCAGACCGCCGTCGGTGAACGTGAACAACCACGTGAAGGGCCCGTTGGTGAACCTCAACAACGTGATCAGACCGCCGTCGGTGAACGTGAACAACGCGCTGAACCCGCCATCGGTCAACGTGAACAACCAGCTCAACCCGCCGTCCATCAACGTGAACAACCAGCTCAACCCGCCATCGGTCAACGTGAACAATCAGCTCAACCCGCCGTCCATCAACGTGAACAACCAGCTCAACCCGCCATCGGTCAACGTGAACAACCAGCTCAACCCACCGTCCGTCAATGTCAACAACCAGGTCAACCCGCCGTCCATCAACGTGAACAACCAGCTCAACCCACCGTCCGTCAATGTCAACAACCAGCTCAACCCGCCGTCCGTCGATGTGAACAACAACGTCTCACCTCCGTCGGTGAACGTCAACAACAACGTTTCGCCTCCGTCGGTGAGCGTCAACAACCAGCTCAACCCGGGCCCCACCACGGTCATCAACAATAGCGATCCCGTCCCGGCCCCCGCCGCTGCTCCTGCTCCCGCTCCTGCGTCGGACCCTGCGCCGGCCCCCGCGGCACAGGCGTACCGTGCCCTGCGTGGTTGATCGTGAGTCCTCAGCTCGTGGGGCGCTCTCATCTCGATGTGAATCAGCACTACTACGACGTACTACTAGTAGTACCGGAGTTGTAGCTATCCTGTCGTCCTCGTACAAGAAACAGTGTGAATGTGTGTTAGTCAAAGAGGCTAAGTGTGAGTTTGCATAATGAATATATCGAACGTCTTCAATGGATCTAGAGCGATGCAACTCGTGGTCACGACAATACAGTGTTTATTTTGGCATAGGAAGGTGGCATGTCGGCATGTCGACTAAGCGGCTGCGAGTCTCGCTGCTTAAGCGGCGAGCTTCTTGGCGACCTGCGCGAAGCTCTCGCCCTGGACCGTGGCCACGTCGAGCTCAAGCTTGGACGGCTGGCGCGAGCCATCGCCGCCGGCGATGGTGCCCGCACCCCACGGGGAGCCGCCGTGGATCTCGTCGAGGTTGAAGAGGAGCGGCGAGCGGTAGCCGAGCGGCACGAAGGTCATGCCCTGGTGCGTGAGGAAGGTGAGCGAGGTGTACGCCGTGGTCTCCTGGCCGCCGCCGAGCGTGCCCGTGGAGAAGAAGATGCCCGCGGGCTTGCCGGCAAGCGCGCCCTTGGCCCAGAGGCCGCCGCACGAGTCGAAGAAGGCCTTGACCTGCGCCGGGAACGAGCCGAAGCGCGTCGGGATGCCGAAGAGCACGCCGTCGGCCTCGGCGAGGATCTCGGGCGTGATGAGCGGGTGGTCCTTCTTCGGGGCGGCGTACATCTTGGAGAGCACGTCCTCCGAGAGCGTCTCGGCGATCTGGTAGATCGTGGCGGTGGCGCCCTCGACCTTCTCGACGCCCTCCTTGACGGCCTCGGCGAGCTGGGCGATGTGACCGTAGGTCGAGTAGTAGACGATGATGATCTTGGCCATGGTGCTGGACTTGGTGGTTTGCTGGGGAATTGCAAAGTGAGACTTGCGGAGAACCAGCTTCAACTCGGCCAGGCGGAGCGAAGCGGGGCGAAGCTTCGTCCGAGGCAGGGGGGCCTCTGCGACGTGTGAGCGCTGACTCAACGGAGCTGCTCGGTGGGCGGCGTCAAAACCTCTTATAATGAATGAAACGCCGGAGGGCAGGCGGACGATTGTATAGTCACTACTTGTCCGTGACCTCTATAAATAGATAAATAGGTAGAACAAATGGCGTGGTGTTTATCATGGCGCGCCTGTGATGAGTGCATCAACATCGTCGGATTTGCCACGTCATGGCGTTCGAGCGATCTGATTGGCTACTCCACTTTCCTTGATCGCGTCTTCCGCGCGCGTCGTGTGACGTGGCCGTTCCCATGGATTAACGCCCCCGGGGGCACCGCACCAAAGGCAATCGCTCGGGCTCACTTGTTGACGTCCGCGCGCCGAGTGTGACGTGGCGCGCGGCCGATGATGGGATCAACGCGGCAGCAACGCCGGATGTGCGCTCCGTGCCATGGCAACGCCGGATTTGCGCTCGGTGCCATGGCAACAGCGGATTGCGCTCCGTGCCGTGGAGAGCAATCTGCCGTTGGTCTGCGCTGCTGGCGCCCGGATTGCGCTCCGTGGCTTGGAGAGAAATCCAGGGCCCACGGAATGCTTGCTGATTGAAGTGGATGGGTCCAACCACCTGCGGTGGATCATAGCATACGGGCCCGATGCGGTGGATGTATTGGATTGGGGGGTTGTGTTAGTCGCCTGGCCGCAGGTGCCGCACGCGCGCGAGCAGCGCGTGGGCCTCGGCGGCCGCGTACGCGCGGCACTGGAGCAGCGTCCACTTGTCGGGCGCGGTCGCGTCCAGCCGCAGCGCCATGATGCCCTGCATGGTCATGAGCGTGACCTGCATCTTGGCCGCGAGTCGGTGCGCGACCGCCGGGGTCGTCTGCATGGCCTCGAGGAACTTGGCGCACGGCACGCCCATGTGCGTCTGCACGAGCGCTGGGTCCACCTGCACCTCGCGCGTGGCCGTGCCGTCTTCCAGCAGCACGCGCAGGTCGTACACGCCCGACTGGAACTGGAAGCCGGTGACCGACTTGAGGAACCCGCGGATCGTCAGCGTCGCGCCGACGCTCGTGCGAGTCTCCGCGAGCGAGCTGGTGCGGGCGTTGAAGTACACGAACGGCTCCTTGAGATTCACGCGCACAGGCGGCGGCGCGGTCGGCTGTCGCAGCGATGAGAGTAACGAGAAAGACGGCTCGGGCTCCTCGGGCTTGTAGGTAGCGGTGGGCGGACTCGCCGTCATGTCGACCACGTCCATGGGGGTGGCAGCGCTCGTCGATCGTTGAGGTATTTGTCTCGCTCTGCTTGATTCAGGGTGCGGTCTTTTTCGGGAAACAGGGCTGCGAGCGTGAGCCTTGTCTTCCTTGACGCGCGGTGTGTTGGGCGAGTAGAATAAATGCTCGACCATGGGGTCGGTGACGTCGCTCGCCATGTCGTCGTCCTCGGACGAGATGTCTACAAATACTGCCGGCGTGACGACCTCGGGCTTGGCTCGAGGCGGCGAGAATACCGCCTGCCGCGCTTGGTCTGTCGCCACCACCACGGGACGCGATGGCTGGTTGCGCGCGCGGGCGGCCGGTGGCGGTGACGCGGGTGTTGGTGCTGGTGGCGCTGAGGACCTACCGCCGATGAGGTCAGCTGCCGTGCGTGGCAGATAGCTGGTCTGTGGTGGCGTGGGCGCGTTGACCACCACCTCCGGAGACACCCGCGAGGGTTGCTGGTGTTGGCTTCGAGCCGGTACCGCCGGTCGTGGCGCCGCTGGGGGTGTCACATCCTCCATACTCTTGGGCGCAGCAAACGTCGCGCCGGCGGACATGAGCGCGGCCGAGTACGCGCCCGACGGTGTCTCCAGTGCTGGCACCGAGCCGCTCAGCTGCGCTCTCGCCGCGTCGAGCGCGTCGTTGCCCGACGCGCCCAGCACCTCGCACGTCTCGGGCGTGAGCATGAGCATGCCGTGCCGGATCGCGGCGTTCCGTACCACCACCTACACTCCACACAAACGTCCACCGTTAGCGCGCCGAGGACGCCTCGTCGATGCCCCTCCCTTTGGGCCCAGCGTCATTATACCTTGGTGCCGCGGGGCGTCTTGACAGTCAGCGCCGGGATCCACTTGTACTCGAAGCCGAACACGGTCTGGTGGCCGTCCGTCAGGCACAGCTTGAGTGTGCGCGTGGGGCCCTTGGTGTCCTCTGTGCGGTGCTCAAAGTTGGCGCCAATGTTCACAATGTCCACCACCTGCAGGTAGGTAGGTATACGCTATGTTAGAGTGACCGCCATCCACCCACGCGTACACACATACTCGCACACCTGCAGCAGACACGCGCCCTGGAGCATCACGCCGTTCAAGTCCTGTACGTTGGCCGGCAGCACGGGCGCACAGCTCACGTGGAGGTCCTCGGCGAGCAGCCGCCCGAGCAGGAAGCCGCTCACGGCGTGGGCCGAGCGGATCGCGCTGCGCGGGCCCGCGAACGCGCGCAGCTCGCGCGCCTCCCACGCCGGGTCCACGCCCGCGTACTCGAGACATCGCGACGGGCGCTGCATGCTCCGCCCTCGCGCATCGAGCGGGGGGAGGAGGAGAGGAGCGGAGGAGGGAGGAGGAGAGAGGAGGAGAGAGGAGGAGGCCCGCCTCCTTCGCCTGCTTCAAAATGCGTTTCCCGCCAACGCCATGGAAGAGCAGGAAGAGCAGGCGTATAGTGTATACTTGGTCAGGAAGTTCGTAACCGTTCGATACGTTCTTAACCGTTCGATCCAGGCCAGAGTTGGCGCCACCATGGCCACCAAGGGCGAATATGAAGGCTCCTCCATCGTCCTCCTCCTCCTCCTCCTCCGCTCGTGAGCCCCCCGGGGGGAGGAGACGTTGGCGCTCGCCTGACAGCACCCGACGAGCGCGCGGCGTCTCGACGGCGGAGCCGGACGCCGCGCGTCTTGGCGTTCTAATTCTAATTCTACCACCGCGGATCGCGTGAAGCGCCGCCTCGCTGCCAAGCGACGCGTCCCTTTGACTGGAAGCCGCGAGCGGATCCGCCCCACAGAGACCGAGCGCGAGAAGTGCGGAGAGCAAGCGGCCCACACACAGCCGCCGCCTCAGAGAGAGAGCTACACGCCTGGACGCGCCAGCGGCACGGGGCTGTCGGCGGCGGACTCGCGGCACCATGACGACCATGTTTATCTTCCTGAGCAAGAAGATCGCGATCCCCAACAACGTCAAGCTGCGGTGCGCATCGTGGAACCCGGAGCAGGGCTGGATCGCGTGTGGCGGGCAGAACGGGCTGCTCAAGGTGCTGCGGCTCGAGTCGGCGACGCAGCCGGACGGCAAGGGCCCGCGGGGCATCGCGGCCGCGAGCAACCTCACG
>JAMFLL010000545.1:0-32829 GCA_027475725.1 Pythium rhizo-oryzae
GGCCCCATTCGGCGGCCCCGCCGCCTTTGCAGCGCGTGTGCGGTGGTTTGGTTGCTGTTACCCACACCATCCTACCATTCTCGCCTCCCTAATTTAGGGGGGGGGGGGGGGGGGAGTGGACGTTCAGCGCGTGCTTGTGGCGGGTAAACCGCTCTAGAAGGGACCGGTCGCGCCAGTACCACAGGAAAACTGAACTCGCACCACGAGGAATCATCCACGCCAATCTCCAGTCCGCCGTCATCCCAGCGACCGCTGCGCCCAACTTGCTCGCCGTGCGACACGACCTCCTCTTGAGGACGCTGAGCTGTCTCCCACCTGCTGAGTGCGCGCTACGACTTCGACAGACAGAGAAGCTATGTTTCGTGACCGAGTTTGCCGTACTCCTCGAGCACATGGAACTGGTCGTGCCGAATGAGTACCGTACGTTTTCGAACTCGGGGGTCTCGGCGGCTGCGGGCCATATCTCATCATGACTGTTGGTGTAGGCATCCTCGTGTGGACCATCTGTAGGCTGCCCAATCGCGAGTACATCACGTTCTTTGAAGGCATCTGCTCGCACGCGGCCCGCGAGGTTCTCTCGCTCGCGGCCATGGCGCTCGTGCTCTGACGCAAGATTGATTTCTCGGTGCTCCACCAGCTCGTGTTCGTGCTGGAAGACCGCGTCGTCAACTTCCAGTTCAAACTGCTGCTCCGGGCTGTCTGCATCATCATGCTGCAGCGCCATCGTGCAACTTGGTGGTGCTGTGTGTTCTTCGTGTGGGCGTGGGCATCCCACCTCCGAATCCCGGCCTTGTGTTTACCCCGAAACGGTGACCCTGACGAATCGAGGTGGATTACCACTACAAGTTGGTCAACGACGAAGGAGCCGGACGAGTGGTCCGAGATGCCGCCGCCGCCAGCGCCCGTGTGGGTCACGCGAGCGCTCCCGCTCTCGTCCAGGCTCGCGTTTCTCAGCACCCTGCACAGCACATCGTGTGCACGCGGTGGCGAGATCGATCCGCATGTGTTGACGTTGATGTTCGAGATGGCGCGGACGCGGCTGCCGCGTGTGGTCGACATCTGTGTGCGACGATCGTGGCTTCGCGGCCCACGAGTATTTCGTCTAGGCTGCCAGGGGGTCATTTCACTCGGGCCGGAGCAACGGGCGTCATAGTCACCGCGCTGTGGCTTCAAGCGCATCAGTTGGCCGCGTCTGGAAAACGCGTCGGGACATATCGGAGCGCGTCCAGCTAAAAATGTCGTGTCCCAGCAGCTATGCGTTACGTAGGCGACCACATCACAATAACCAGACGCAGGGATTAGCTGCACGCTCGACTGCTTCGGTGCGGACGCGTCGGAGGGGTCCATTTGAGCCCGACTCTGACTGCCCATGCGCTTGCATCGATGGGCACTGTGGTGTAGCTGGCCTTTGCGGCAGTGACGCGCGTTTCAAGTGGAGCTCCAGGGCCACTACAGTAGCGCGCAGCTCCAGCGCTTTGAGCGCTATCAGGCGACCACGAGCCTCTGGCGCGTCGCGGCTGTGTGCATCTTCACGCCCGTGCTGATGTTGCTGGTGATTATCGCCATGGGACTGCTCCCGCTCGAGCCCGTGGAGCGAGGCGCGTTCGGCAGTCCACATGTGTGGCTGCGCCAGTGGCTCACGATGATCCTCATGTCGCTCTGCGTGCTTCAGCAGCTCCGCCAGCACCTCCCCGAGTTCCAGATAAACGCGCTCGACTGTGCACTGATCGCGGTGCTATCGTCGACGTGCGATGTAGGGTCAGCCATTGCGCTGGCCGCGGTCGTAGGGTATCCACTGCCGTTCACGGTTATCCTCGGGTGCATTCCGTGGTATTTTGTGTTTATCGTGGTCTTTGTGGTCCGAAAACGCCAGATTATCCACGACACACCCGGCTCACTGCGTAAAATGGGCAAGTACATCCTGATGTCGCTGTGCCAGCTCGCGATGACGATGATCTACCCCGTGTACAGCTACGCGTACGAGCACCTCTCGCCGCTCCAGCAGACTGGATTCGTGCTACTGCTTCCTCTGATCAAGCTGATTACGAAGAACTGGATCTGCCATGCGCTGCCCGACAGCGACGACGCCAAGCCTGAGGCCGTGGTGTTCAACGTCGAGGTCTTCCATTCGCTGTTCGTCTCGCTGTGTATGGGCAACACCGCCTCTACGCGCACCGTGGCGGTTCTGATGGCTGTGGACCTCGTCGAGGCCTGGGTCTCGTTCCACGACGTTCTTGCGATCCTCCGTGTGCTGGAGCCTCTCAGCCACAAGCTCAAACTGCCGCCGGATCTCCAGCTGAACCGGTACCCGTCGCTCGCCAAGATTGCCACGGGACTACTTGCCACAAGCACGGACAGCTCGTCCCAACACCCGGCACCTGGTGCCATCGCACTGTGGTGGAAGAGACACACGCCCAAGAACCTCATAGATCTGGATGTCCGATACGTGCACCTGTCCGCCAAAGTGCTCCAGAAGGGGAGGGTCGCTCCCTCGCCTACTGCAAACGACCCAACTCCGCAAGTGATCAGCCACGACGATCGCCCGTCCCCCGAGGGCGTCGCTGCTACGATCGGCCCGCGATACGACCTGCTCTCGAGCGCACGGAGCAGTTTGACGTCCGCCGAGTGCGCGCTGCTCCTCCGACAGACCGAGAAGCTGCTGTTCGTGACCGAGTTCATCGCGCTCATCGAGTACACCGAAGTGGTCATGCCGAACGTGTACAGTACGTTGCATTGTTTGGGAAAGCCTGATCCGAGTGTCTTCTGATGCTGACTGTTCCGTAGACATCCTCGTGTGGGCCTTCTACAGCCTGCCCAACCGCGAGTACTACACGTTCCTCGAAGGAATCTGCTCGCGCGCGGCGCTCATGGGCATCGTCGCGAACGTGCAGCTGTACGCAGTGCTCGAGATGCTGTCGCTCGCGGCTATGGCACTCGTGTTGTGGCGCAAAGTCGGGCTCTCAGTGCTCCACCAGCTCGCGTTCGTACTGGAAGACCGCGCGGCCAACATCCAGTCCAAGCTACTGCTCTGGGTCGTCTACATCATGCAGAACGCCATCGTGCAGCTCGGTGCGTGCCGTGTGCTCTTGGTGGGGGCGTGGCGTCGGTCTGTCGTCCACACCTCGCACTCGCACTCACTCACACCCCACCTCTGTCGGTGTACCCTCTACAGGCTGCGACTACTCGTTCCGCTTCGAGTGGCTGCGCCAGGCGCCGGGGAGCGTGTCGCTCGCGTTCGGCAAGCACTGTCCCCATTGATGGATGGCGAGACGTGTCAAAGGATCGTTTTATAGACAGTGATTGGAGAGAATGATGCTGTGAATCGTATTTATAGCCAATCCAGACGCTTCGGTTGATCTCCAACGACGGTCTCACCTCGTCCTCGCCAAATTACTGTGGGAATTTTACTCATCACCAACGATGATGGAGATCCTCGCGCTGCTCGCGAGGGACGCTGCGCTCGCAGGGTACGACGATGACGAGCCCCATGGGCTCTACCTCACGCTCGCGGATGCGGTCCACGGCGAGCCGCTGCCGTCGCTGGACCGCGCGTGGCTCGCGCTCGCGCCGTTCGAGAGGAGCTCACTGCCGGCGGACCGCGCCGCGCAGGCCGAGATATTACGGCAGCGCATGAAGCTGCTCGAGGTGCTCGTGCGACTGTCGATGACGCAACGCTACGACTGGCAGACGGCGTTCTCGGCGCGATCCGCGGCGTCCAACCGCGGGTTTAATTGGAACCACGCGCTCCGTCGGCTCCACGACACGACTTCGAACAAGCTTACGTCCACGCAGGCGGCCTACGTGTTGCGGTGGGGCCACCCGAGGCTGCTGCTCGCGCTGGGCGACGATCCTGTTGGCGAATCGTACCCAGATATGCTGACACAACTGCTCTCGGGGGTTGCCGACGACAACGAACTCGAGTGGCGCGAGTACGCGGATTTCCGACACGTGCTCGACGAGGACGAACGGCTTAGTAAGTTTGTCGGCGGGCCCGCGGTGACGCGGCATCGCGTTGTGGAGCTGGGCATCGAGATCACTCGCGGGGAGATCACGACCGCGCTGCTGCATCGCATCATTGATGTGCTGGAAGAGTTTCAGCACGCACAGCAGAAACGCCACGACGCCGCGGTCGCGCGCGGCGCCGCCGTGAGCGTCGAGTTCCGGGTTACGTCGCTGCGGTTCGACGTCGTGTGCGCGCTCGTGAGCAGCGCGCTCACACAACTTGGTGACCGCATCAACGAGCTGTGGTTCCTCCAAAGCGTCCGACTCGCGGTGCCCTGGAAGGTGGAGACGCGCAGCTTGCAGCAGTGTCTCTCCAAGATGACCCGCGCGCACGACACGGTCGACGATAGTCGAAGTTCACGCCCACTGCGCACGCTCTCGGTAAAGAACGCTGCGACATCGTTCGCTTCGCTGGGTGCGGCGGTGCGGTATCCGTGCGCCCTCCAAGGAGCGCTGGACTTCATGTACGTGGCCAGCGACATGGCCCTATTCGCGGCGTGGCTTGCGTTCGGGTTGTTCCACGTCGACTCGGCGTCCCAAGTCTCGACACTCCGTGTGCGGATGCCTGGCATGCTAGCCACAGTGGAACTCCGCCCGCCGTACGCTGTCTTATCGCCGGAGTGGATCCAAGTCTTCAAGCGCGTGCTCTCACGCGTCGTCTCGTCGGAAGACCTCGCGCCAATCACTGCGTCTACGACGACCAAGCGTGGCAAGCGCAAGCACGCGGGTGCGGACGACGCACAGACAAACGAATCGCCCCTGGACGAAGTGGAGCTCCCACGCGACCGTCGCGTATTCGTGACGCTGCGCACGAAAACCAAGGCCTTTGTCCAGCCCAACCCGCGCAGCGAGATTGTCGCCGTGCTGGCCGCTGACGCTCACCTCGAAGATCCTAGCGAAGCTGGAGTCACGCGGTTTCAGGTGATACGGAAGTTGCGCGCGTGGCTCGCGCTCGCAGTCCCCGGTGCTGGCGCTGGTTGGATTCGCGCCGACGCCGTCGTCAGTGAAGAGACACTTCCGACCAAGCTAACATCGCAAACACCCGTGGCGTTGTCTCGCGTGACATCGCTCGCGTGGGTGGGCGGTTCCTACCCGGTCGACGATGAACTCAAGATACCACATGTCGACGCGCTGCTGGAGCTACTTGAGGTTATTGGTGAGCCACTTGAAGAGCTCCACCTCCCGTGGATGGCACTGCACAATCACCACGTTGCCGAGATTCTTAGCTGTTGTCCGAACCTGCGCGAGCTCAATGTTGCCAACAACGAGCTCACCAACATTGCCCCGCTGGTCGAGGCCTTCGAGACGGGCACGAGCAAGATCACAAGCCTGAATGTCGGTCAGTACGGCAAGGACAACAACGCTATCATTCAGCAAACGGCACGTATCGCGGCGCTCGGCGCAGGCACGCTCGAGCGCCTCGTGGTGCGCATCACGCGCGGGGACGCGGCCACCGTCACGAGCCTGCGCGACGCGCTGTCGTCTCCGACGTGCTCGGCACTGGAGTACGTGTGCCTGCACTGCGACGACCTCGACGAGCGCGACGACTACGAGATGTTCGAGGGCGAGGAGCAGTCCACGTCCGCGCAGGTGCGCGAGGTCTTTGCGGACGTGCTAACTACCCCCGCTCGGTGCACTAGGCCACTCGCGACGCGTAGCAAGCTCGCACTGTTGAGCGTGTGGCGGCGTGAAACTAGCATGCTGTGCCGGCTGGATCGAGGTGTGCTCTCAACAATTCTCCAGTTCGCGCGCACGAGTCACGAGCGCACAGTGGAGATCCTCAGCTGGTAATGCACACCATCGATCAGTCAAACTTGGCGTGCTGGCGCTGGATGGATTCGCGCCGACGCCGTCGTCAGCGAAGAGACACTTCCGATCAAGCTAACCGCGCCCGCGTAGAAAACCCCCGTGGCGTTGTCTCGCGTCATATCGCTCGCGTGGGTGGGCGGTTCATACCCGGTCGAAGAAGAGCTCAAGGTGACACATGTCGACGCGATGCTGGAGCTGCTCGCGATCATCGGAGAGCCACTTGAAGAGCTCCACCTCCCGTGGATGGCGCTGCGCAACCACCATGTTGCCTAGATCCCCGGCTGTTGCCCGAACCTGCGCGAGCTCAGCATCGCTAACACCGAGCTCACCAACATCGCCCCGCTGGTCGAGGCCTTTGAGACAGGCGCGTGCAAGATCACGAGCCTGAGCGTCGGCCAGTACGGCAAGACCAATGACGTCATTCTTCGGCAGGGCGCGCGGATCGTGGAGCTCGGTGCGTCCACGCTCCAGCGCCTGGCGGTGCGCATCACCCGCGGGAATGCAATCGCCGCCGCGAGCCTGCACGACGCGCTCATGTCTCCGGCCTGCACCGCACTTGAGTATGTGCGTCTGCACTGCAACGACCTGGACGAGGATTTCGTGAGTGAGGAGGACCCGTCCACGTCCGCGCACGTGTGCGCACTCTGTGCGGACGTGCTGGCTGAGCCCGCGTGGTGTAGTCGGTCGCTCGCGACACGCAGCAAGCTCGCGCTGCTGAGCGGGTGGCGAAGCGATGCGACCGCGCTGGGTCAATTGGACCGGCGCGTGCTCTCGACCGTTTTCCACTTTGCGCGCCCAAGCCACGAGCGCACGGTGGAGATCTTAAGCTGATACCGGTAGCATGTAGATCACCAAGACACGACCTTCATATTGGCCGAAACGGATCCGTTCGTGTGATATCTCATTGGCTGAATGTATTGAAAGTCTCCGATAGGCTAGAAAGGCACCCAATTGAGACCAATGGCGACCAGCGCTGGCCTTGGGCAACGGACGAAGCGACCCAGTGGGGAGGAGCAGAGCGAATAGGCAGCGACAGCAAGCGGGCACCACAGTCCGAGGCGCAGAGACTGAAAGCGAGAGACCGAGACCCCGACGACCGCACACGATGGCGCTGAGCAAGACGCGGGACGTGCTGCTGCGCGTGGTGGACCGCGCGGAGCTGCTCCCGTACGAGAGCGTGGACGCGCGGCCGTTCGCGTGCGGCCACTTTGGCGGCCACGGCCACGGCGCGCTCGTCGGCGGGCTCTACCTCGTGGTCGCGGACGGCGTGACCTCGCAGGTGCTGCCGTCGCCGGCGCAGCCGTGGCTCGCGTTCGCGGCGTTCGACCACCTCACGGCCACGCCGCCCGCGGCCAGCAACCCGGACGTCGAGGCCGTGCTGCGGCGCCGCATGGCCGCGCTCGAGCTGCTCGTGCGGCTCACGATGACGCGCGCGCACGACTGGCAGACGCAGCTCACGCACGAGCGGCGCCACGCGCTCCACGCGCCCGAGACCTTCCGCTGGTCCACCATGCTGCGCGAGCTCGTGGGCAGCACGTGGGCCGAGCCCACGACGCAGCTCGCGCTCATGACGCTGCGCTGGGGCCACCCGCGGTTCCTCATCGAGTGGCAGCACGACCCGATCCCGGACGACTACCCGGTCATGCTCGAGCAGCTGCTCGCGGGCGTGGCGAGCGACAACATGTCGTCCTGGGTCATGGACCCGGAGCTCGCGGTGCTGCTGTTCTCGGACCCCAAGGACGCGCCGCCGCTCCGCGGCGCGAAGCGCCACCGCATCGTCGAGCTCGGGCTCGCGTTCCAGCACGGCCGCGTGACCACGTCGCTGCTGTTCGCGATCGTCGAAGTGCTCGAGCGGTTCGGCGCGGCGCAGCACAAGCGCCACGCAGACGCCGTCGCGCGCGGCGACGACGTCGGCATCCAGTTTCGCTTCACGACGCTGCGCTTTGAGCACATGAGCTCGGTGGCCGGCAGCTCGCTGGAGCACCTCGGGGATCTCGTGCGCAACAGCAAGTTTCTGTACATTCAAGAGATCAAGCTGCCGCGGCTTGTGCGCGAGGAGGACCGTTGCATCCAGCGCTGCCTCGCCGACCTCACGACGCCCGCGGCGGGCGAGTCGGAACGGCCCCGGCGATGCCCGCCACGGCTGCGCCGCCTTGCGTGTCAGAACGACTGCAAGTCGTTTGCGACATTTGGCTCGGTCATGCGGTACGACACGGCGCTCCGTGAGCTGGATGTGTACTACGTGCCCCGCGACATGGAGGCGCTCGCAGCCTGGCTCGCGTTCGGGCTCTTCCACGTCGACGCGGCCTCGCAGGCGACGACGCTGTGTGTGCGCATGCCCGGCTCGCAGCACTTTGACGAGCTCACACCACCGCAGGCGATCTGCACGCCGGAGTGGCTCGAGGTCTTCAAGCGCGTGCTCGCGAGCCCCGCGTCCGCACAGGATCTCGCGCCGATCGAAGCGAAGACA
Source organism: Pythium rhizo-oryzae (assembly GCA_027475725.1). Taxonomy (NCBI): domain Eukaryota; phylum Oomycota; class Peronosporomycetes; order Pythiales; family Pythiaceae; genus Pythium; species Pythium rhizo-oryzae. The sequence continues at coordinate 8,282 of JAMFLL010000545.1, forward strand.
CTGAAGAGCGGCAAGCGCAAGCGCGGCAGCAGTGAGACGAAGCCCACTGAGACGCCATTGGACGAGGTGTCGCTCCCGACGGACGCGTGCGTCTTCGTGGAGGTCAAGAAGAACTCGAAGGCACGCGCGCAACCGCTGTTGCGAAGCCCCGTCGTCGCGGTGCTGGGCGACAACGAGGAGGAAGAGGAGGAAGACGACGAAGAAGATGAAGACGAGCTGGCTCGCCAAACGCGCCCCGTGACGCAGTTCCAAGTCGTGCGGCGGCTCCGCGCGTGGCTCGCTGTCGCAGTGCCTGGCGCTGGCGCCGCGTGGATCCCGTCGGATGCCGTGGCGAGCGAGCACACGCGTGCGACGCGCGTCCAAGCCTCGGCTGCGCCCGTGGCCAACGCGCGTATCAAGTCGTTCAGCTTTGTCGGCGGCTCGCTTCCCGATGACTTCCAGCAGCGCCGTCAGCACAGCGACGCGCTCGTCGCGTTTCTCGGCATCATCGGCGAACCGCTCGAGGTGCTTCAGCTTCCCTGCCACGGTCTCCAGAACGCCCATGTCGCGCAGATCCTCGCGGCGTGTCCGAACCTCAAGGAGCTCAACATCGCGCACAACGACATCACCGACATTGGACCGCTGGTCGAGGCGTACGCCGACGGCTCGTGCAAGATCACAACGCTCAACATTTGCCAGGACGGCGAGGACCACGCGCGCGTCGTGCAGCAAACGAGCCGCATCCTCGAGCTGGGCACGGCGCAGCCCGACAAGGTCACGCCGGTCGAGCGGCTCGCGCTGCGCGTCACGCCGTTCGACGAGGACCGCATCGACTACTACCTCAACGAGGTGATCCCGCCCATGCAGCGCGCCATGTTCAAGTCGCCCAGGCTGGAGTTTGCGCGGATCCACTGTGACGACCTGGACCAGGGCAACCTCGCGAACGAGATCACGCGGCTGCGCCACCAGGAGTACATGGCCGCTATGGTCCAGACAGCCGCCGCCGCGATGGCCAACACCACGCCCTCACCATCGACGACAGCCACAACAGCGACGACAACGACGACCGCTGAGGCGGCAAGGACGACCACGGCCACCTCCACACCCACGAGTGTGACGGCGCCGACGGCGGACGAGTTCCTCGTGAACCGCCCGCTACCGATCCGCGCCAAGCTCGCGCTGCTGAGCGTCGTGCGCCACGAGTCCAAGCAGACGAGCGCTCTCGGCGCGCTGGACACTGGTGTCATGGGCCTCGTCATGCAGTTTGCGCGCACGACGCAGATGCGCGTCGTGAGCATCGCCGCGGACCCGCCCGTGTTTTAGAGGGCCATTTGTACTTATCGGCTTGTCGACGCCACGATGGTCTCGGCGCTGCACGCGGTCGAGTAGCCCTGGAAGCGCGAGGAGGTGTCCTCGCCTGGGCGCTTGTGTAGCCACTCGAAGCGAAACGAGTAGTCGGGACCGAGCTGCACGATCGAGGTCTGCATGGTGTCGAGCACCCAGAGCAGCAGCTTGGCCTGGATGTTGATCATGCGGTTCTCCAGTACGAACGCGAGCTGATGCAGTAGCGAGAGCCGCAGCTTCCACCACACGATGAGCGCCATGACCACGAGCGAGATGAACTCGAGCGTCGCGTACGCGAGCACGTTGGCCGCGGTCGAGTAGAGCGACGCCGTGGTGCAGACGCCGAAGAGGAACGTGTAGTACTCGCGGTTGGGCCGGTAGTACATGGCGAACAGGAGCGTGTCTGGTGGAAACGAAGACGAAGAAGAAGACGAATGCGGTTAGAAGATTGACCAGGAGAAACGAAGAGAGAGAGAGAGAAGATAGCGAGATCGCACCGTAAATCAGCGGCATGATGACCTCGGTGTACTCGATGAGCACGATATACTCGGTCACGTACAGCAGCTTTTGCGTGTGCTGCACGAGCACGCCGCGCTCGACGGGGCTCAGGCTCGCGAGATCCGCCGGTAGCGCCTTGCCCGCGAGCGACTCGGTCGGGCCGACAGCGTTTGGCGCCGTAGGGCGAGCCGAAGGAGACGCCACTTTGACCACCAGTGACGACGTCCGCGCGGGATTTGAGGGCTGATTTGGCAGGATCGAAATGGTGTTTGGCATGGGCACGACAGTGGCCACGTAGCCGCTCATGCGCCGCCACGTATTTTTTAACCTGGATGTCACGCTGGGGCGAACGAACAGTCGGTCAATGGGCTGACGAGAGGCGGTTTTGTGCGGATGAAAGTGTTGCTTGGCGGCCGCCTGGAACGCCTCGACCGCGATTATCCGGTTCGCCGTGGTCATGATGTTCTCGAGTGATTTATTTGACGAAGTGGTCTCAGTCACAGCGTCTCCGGCACGTCTTCGCGCGTTGTTGAGTTTCTTCATGAGCGGCTGGAGGCCCCTGACGATGCCCATCACGTCGACGAACGAGAGCCACGCTTGGACGACGTCGACCACCATGAGCGCGGCGATCGTGCGGCCCGAGGTTGTGCTGCCCATGCACAGCGAGACGAAGAGCGCGTGGAAGATTTCGACATTGAAGACGACGGCCTCGGGCTTGGCGTCGTCCGAGTCGGGCAGCGCGCGTGAGATCCAGTTTTTGGTCACCAGTTTGAGCACGGGCAGCAGCAGCACAAAGCCCGTTTGCTGTGTGGACGAGAGCCCCGAGTACACAAAGTTGTAGCTCGGGTAGATCATCGTCATCACGACCTGGCACAGCAAGACCATCAAGTACCGGAACACGCAGTTGCCGAGCCCGGGCTCCTCGTGCAGCTGTTCCCTTTTGAAGAGATAGATCAGGGCCGACAGCACAACAAACCACCCTGGCGTGCCCACGACGACCGTAAACGGCAGTGGGTACCCGACGACGTTGGACAGCGAGAAGGAGACGCCGACCGCGGTCAGCGTGCCGGCAAGTGCGATCACGAGGAGCTGGAAAGGTGTGAGCGCGAGCTGCGGCAGGTGCTGCCACACCTGTTCCATGGTGCACAGCGAGATGAAGAAGATGGTGAACCACTGGCGGATCCAGACGTTGGGGCTGCCCAGCGTGCCGTGGGCGGGCGGCTCGAGCCGCAGCAGATCAAGCAGGATGACGATTGCGATCGTGGGCACGGGCGTGAGCAGGCAGACGAGCAGCGCGCGCCGCCAGCTCGTGGTCGCGCGGTAGTGGTCCAGGCGCTGGAGCTGCTCGACGCTGTAGTGGCCTTGCAGCTCGACCTGCGTCGTCTCCCACAGCTGCACGCTGGACTCGCGGAGCCGCTTGAAGAAGGACGGCATCGCGCTCGTGCGGGGCGAACGTAGCGTCGGGGTGCAGGAAGGAGACAAGGGAGCTGCGGCCATCAAAAAGAAGCCATGGTGCTCGATTGAGACAAAATTGCGCAAGGCTATGTTTGGGCCATCGTCCCGCATTCCTCGCTCAGCTACGGCTTGCACGTCGAGTCAGGATTCTATATCTGTTCCACCGCACTTTCGCCCACCTGGGTTGAACCCCATAGCGGCAGGTTTTCGATGTGAACCCATTTACGCGATGCTTTACCTGGCTTACAATCACGCTTCATCCACACGAACGCTAAAACTCAACACGACCAGCAACACGAGATACGCTGGCGAACGAATCTGATCGCGTCGCCTCATACTTGCCCGTCTCGACAGGATCCCCCATGCGAGCAGGTTCTTTCACCACGTGCGGTTGAACTCAGAGCACTCGCCGTGGCCTCCAGGCGGAAGCGGAGGTGGGTTTCCGTCGCGCGGGTGCAGCCAGTCGAAGCGGAAAGAGTAGTCGGGTCCGAGCTGCACAATTGAGGTCTGCATGGTGTCGAGCACCCAGAGCAGCAGCTTGGCCTGGATGTTAGCGGTGCGGTGCTCAAGCACGAACGCGAGCTGGTGGATCACGCTCAGCCGTAACTTCCACCACACGATCAGCGCCATGATCACGAGCGAGATGAGCTCGAGCGTGCCGTACGCGAGCACGTTGCCCATCGTCAGGTAGAGTGATCGCTTGGTGCAGACACCGAAGAGGAATGTGTAGTACTCGCGGTTCGGGAGGTGGTACATCGCGTACACAAGTGTGTCTACAGAGCAACGACACAATCACTCAGGTCCGTCTTCGTGTCGGCGACCCATGTACAAGGTTTTACTTACTGTAGATCAGGGGCATGATGACCTCGGTGTACTCGATGAGCACAATGTACTCGGCGATGTAGAGCAGCTTTTGGGTATGCCGCACCAGCACGCCGCGCTCGACGGCGTTGAGACTCGCGAGGTCCGTGGGCAGCAGCTTCCCGCTCGCGGCGATCATTGTCGTAGCTGGAAGCGGCGCCACGGTCGCCAGATCGCACGGTCTGGTTGCCGTGACAGTCGCGGGGGCAGCGACTGGCGGTTTCTCCGGTTCGCACGGTGTGAAGGCCACTGGAGTCTTACTCGGACGGGAGATAGCCGGTGCGATATGCGTCACGGTCGGCGCGGGCACGATCGAGATCGAGTATCGGCTGACGGTTTGCCACGCGAGGCGCCACGTGGACGCCACGGCCGAGGACACGGACGCGATCGAGTGGCTGGCAAATCGGCCGGGGCTTTTGTGCCGCCTGGTCGTGGTCGTCGCTTGGAACGGCTCGACGTCGATAATGCTGCTGGCGATAACCACGAGGCTCTGCAGTGCCGTGCGCGAGGTCGAGACCGCGGAATCGGTGCGCGCTCGCACGGCGTCGAGCTTCTCGGCGACCGGGCGGAGGCTGTCCATGATGCAGCGCACGTCCTGGAACGAAAGCCACGCCTGCACAAAGTCGACAAGCATGAGCGCGGCGATCGTGCGGCCCGAGGTTGTGCTGCCCATGCACAGCGAGACGAAGAGCGCGTGGAAGATCTCGACGTTGAAGACCACGGCCTCGGGCTTGGCGTCGTCCGAGTCGGGCAGCGTGCGCGAGATCCAGTTCTTGGTGACGATCTTGATGACCGGGAGCAGCAAGATGAACGCGGTCTGCTGAAGCGACGACAGCCGCGTGTACACGAAGTTGTAGCTCGGGTAGATGACGGTCATCGCGACCTGGCACAACAGGACCAGCAGGTAGCGGCGCACGTTGCGCACGAGCCCGGGCGCCTCGCGCAGCTGCCGGCGCTTGATCAGGAAGATGAGCACGGCGATCACGGTGAACCACGGGAATGTGCCGACGACCACGGTGAAAGGCAGCGGGTACCCGACCACGGCGGCCATGGAGATCGACATGCCGACGCCGGTCATGGTCGCGGCGATCGAGATCAGCAGCAGCTGCCCGCGCGTGAGTGCGAGCTGTGGCAAGTGGTGGCGCACTTGCTCCACGGTGCAGATGGAGATGTGGAACACGGTGAGCCACTGGCGGATCCAGACGTTCGGGCTGCTTAACGAGCCTTTGCGGGGCGGCTCGAGCGGCAGCATGTCGAGCAGCACGACCGCGACGATGCAGGGCACAGGCGTGAGCAGGCACACTACGAGCGCGCGCAGCCAGCTTGTCTGTGCGCGGTAGCAGGTCAGCCGCTGGAGCTGCTCGATGCTGTAGTTGCCGTGGAGCTCCACCTGCGTGGTCTCCCAGAGCGCGTTACCCCATTCACGGAGGCGCTCGAGCTGCGCGCGCATCCCGGGTCGTTGATTAGTGCGGGGGCTGCCCTCACTACTTGGCTTGCAGCGATATAAGATGAAACAGCGGAGAGAGAGGCAGACGACAGATCAACGGTTGTGTGTTATGTTTGGCAGTGCTAAGGGGTGAAGACAACCCTCAGATTAGACCAAGGGGAATGTTGAAGTCGGCGAAGCCATCACACGCCGTGTGCGCGATTCGTTCATAGTTTAGGGGTACCTACAAGGCGATGCGGTGTCTGCACGCCCGTCTTTCGAAAGTCTCTTGGCTGTACCGACCAATCGAGTGAGGGATTCCGAAGATGCTCTTGGTTGCACATTGCAGTGGGTTTTCTGTGTTGTATTTGCCCGGCGCGCTCAGATCCTTAAGCGAAGACGCCGATTCCTGTTCACGAAAGGATACTCCAATCGAGTCGCTGGTAACACTGGTAACACATGAAATCTACTCGTGCCCTCTGCACGACCACGTTGGCTACCCGTGTTCGCCTTTGATGCCGGCACCGGCGGCATGGAGCCACGCAAACTGGAAGGTGTAGTCGAAACCTGCGTGTTCACGTCAACTGAGCAGTTAGTGCGTGGCATTCATGAGCCAACGACACATGTTCTACTCACCCAAGTGCTCGAGCGTCGTCTCGACCACGTAGAGCACCCACGCGATGATCGCGCACTGGATGAACGCCATGTGCTGGTCCAGCACGAACGCCAACTGGTGCGCGACCGAGAAGCGCATCTTGCGCCACAATGAGACGCTGATCGCGACGAACGAGACGATCTCCAGCAGTGCGTACACGAGCACGTTCACAGCCGAGCGCTGCAGCTGCTCGTCGCTCACGGACTGCAGCAGCGGGTAGTACGCGCGATTCGGTAGGTAAAACACTGCGAGCATGTACGTGTCTGAGGAAAGGAAGCTGGGTGTTAGTGATCCTCACTAGCCGAGTCAGCGCTGCTGGACAAAATATCAGAGACAAGCACGCACTGAAGATGAAGGGTACGACGATTTCGACGTACTCGACCAGCACGACAAACTCGGTCATGTACAGCAGCTGGAGCGTCTTGCGTACGAGTACGACCGAGTCGCTCGACTGGGACGCCCGGCGAAGACCTCGCGACGCTGTTCGGTCCGGCTGGGGCACCACATTTGAGAGCGATTGCCGGGTCGGACCAGCGATGGGGGAGCTCGCGTTCGGCAGCATGGCCAGGAGGTTTGCGATGGATGGAGAGCTGTGAAGCTCGCGGTCAGCCGCGATTTTGACCGCCGACACTTTGCGGACGGCCGCCTGCGTGAAGCTCCGCATCGACTCGAGCGGCGCGATCGGAACCCACGTCGTGCGGCGGATCGAGTGGTGACTTCGCACATGCGGACTGCGGTCAAGAATAGTGCGCGTGATGCTCATCACGTCCGAGTCAGCGGTGTCGGGCGACGGTGCGTCCTTGCTCGCTGCCAGCGCACCGCGATACGTGTGCAGCTCGCTGCTGATACGGTGGACGTCGAGGAACATGACTAGCGCGTGGACCACGTCCGTGGCCATGAGCACGACCGTGGTGCCGATCGACGTCGCGTTCTGCATCGAATATGACACGAATAGCGCGTGGAAGATCTCGACATTGAAGATGAGCGCCTCGGGCTTGAGGTCGTCGTGCTCTCGGAGTGCTCGCCCCATGGCATCCTTTGCGATAAACTTGATCACGGGCAGCATGAACACAAACGCGACCTGGGCGAGGCCACTAAGCGACGTGAACACATACATGTAGGCCGGATACACGACCGCCAACGATAAACGCAGGAGGTTGACGAGCCCATACGCGGTGAGGTCGGCCTTGAGCGTCGGGTGCTCGGCGAGCAATGGTCGAGCGCGCCAGTAGATGCACACAACCTGGATCATCATCCAGGGTGGTGCACCGAGCAGCATGGAGAACGGCAGCGGGTGGCCAATTAGAGTTGACAACAGCAGCGTCAGAGCGACGCCTCCAGTGGTTGCAAGACAGCCTATCGTGACCGCCGCACACAACGTCAGCTGTAGCGCCGGGATGTGGTGGCGCAGTTGCTGTAGGATGCTGATCGTCATGATAAGAGTCACGATGTACCCGCGCGTCCAGTACCGGGGCGACTCGAGCGGCTTGGCGGTCGGTGGCTCGAGGTGGACGCTGTCGACTAACACAAGGATCACGACACACGGCACGGGCGTGAGCAGGAGACGGAGGACCACTTGAGACCAAGTCGTCTGCTGCTGGTACGCTGAAAACCGAGAGAAGCGCCCAATGGAATAGTGCCCGTTGAGGTCGACCTGGGCCGCTTCCCAGCGGCGGATCGCCCACATGAGGTGGCTGCGGAGACCCATTTCTCGATCGTCTCCGATATCACGTGTGGCTGAGCGAAGGAGAGGAGCAAATGTCCTGAGGTTGACGTTCGGGAAGACCGAGCTATTTCCGGTCGCTCCAGTCGCGAACTGTGACGACTTCGTTTTACGCTGGCGGATAGTGTGGCCAGGTGAACGCAGTGTGGCCTGTTATCCCAGAAGGTCGTACGCAGGTTCTTGCCGCGAACGATGAATGAACTCGAGGAGCTTCAGGAGCGGCACCAACTGTCGATATCACCGTCGTCACATGGCAGTCTGGAGCACGTGCCCGATTCGTGTTACTTGTACCTGAAGCCTACTTCTTGTGACGAAGCCACGCGAACGTGAACGTGTAGTCGAAGCCTACGACATGTCATTCCCCCAGTCACCCAATTAGCTTTTTGTTCTCCATCATCGTACACAAGAATGACAATGCGCGTACCTATGTGTTCCAGAGACGACTCGACCACGTACAGGACCCAGACCACGAGCCCGCTCTGGACGATCGCCCAGTGCTGGTCCAGCACAAACGCCAATTGGTGGACGACGGAGAACCGCAGTCTACGCCACAGCACGACGCTGATTGTGACGAACGACACGACCTCCAAGAGCGCGTATACAGAGACATTCACCACCGAGCGCCGCAGCTGCTCGTCGCTCATGGACTTGAGCAGCGGGTAGTAGGCACGATTTGGCAGGTAGAACATCGCGAGCATGTACGTATCTGCGTGGATCAGCAGCACGTCAACGTGAGTAGAGCCCACGTGACGGTATTCAAGCAGTTATGGAACGTACTGAAGATGAAGGGCACGACGATCTCGACGTACTCGATGAGCACGATGAACTCGGTCACGTACAGGAGCTTGAGCGTCGTGCGCACCAGCAAGACTGAGTCGCCTGTCTGAGACGCCGTTCGCGGGTTGCACAGCGAGTCGTTCACTGGAAGTGGTACAACGTTAGAATATGACTGCTTCCGTGGCATCTTGGCTTCGAGCCCCGAGTCGCGATGGTGTTGCTGGTGAGCTTGGCTGATTTTCGTGAGCGTTGGAGAACTTGGTCTCCCGGGATCAGCATTTCCGATAGTGGAGATTTTCCGGACGGCCGCGCGGGCAAAGCTTCGCACTGACTCGAGTGGTGTCGCCGACAGCCAGGTCGTGAGCCGTATCGTGTGGTGGCTTCGTACATGCGGGTTGTGCTCGATGATTGCGCCCGTCAGACTCAAGAGATTGGTCTCAATCGCGGTGAAGGTGGGTGCGTTATTTCCTGTCGCAATTGCCTTCCGTTGGTCACGCAGCTCACCGATTATGCGGTTGATATCGAAGAACGCGACCCACGCGTGGACGACATCTGTGGCCATGAACACGAGCGCCGTCCCGATGGACGTCGCGTTCTGCATCGAGTACGACACGAATAGGGCGTGGAAGATCTCGACGTTGAAGATGAGCGCCTCGGGTTTGAGATCGTCGTGGTCGCGCAACAAACGTCCCATGATGTTCTTGGCTGCGAACTTGATCGCTGAAAGCACAAGCACAAACGCCACCTGCGCCGGGCCTTCAAGCGACGTGAACACGAACATGTATGCTGGATACACAAGTGTCAGCGACAGGCGTAACTGGCTGAATAGTCCGTATGCCATGAGATCGGCCTTCAGCGTTGGGTGATCGCCAAGCAAAGGCCGGGCCCGCCAGTAGATACACACCACCTGGATCGTCATCCACGGCGGCGCGCCGAGCAGCATGGAGAACGGAAGCGGGTGTCCGATCAGTTTAGACCACAGCATCGTTGATGAGACGCCGACGGTGGATGCGAGCCATGCGATACTGGCCGCGGCACGTAAGCTGAGCTGGAGTGCTGGAACGTGGTGGCGCAGTTGTTGGAGAATGCCAAGAGTCATAATCAGCGTCACAATGTATCCGCGTGTCCAGTACACAGGCGATTCAAGCGGCTTGGCGGTCGGCGGCTCGAGGCGTACACTGTCGAGAAGAATGAGGATGACAATGCACGGCACGGGCGTGATAAATAGACGGAAGATGACACGCCACCACTGTGTCTGCGCCGAGTATGCCGTGAGTTGAGAGAAGCGCGCGACCGAATACTGGCCATTAAGGTCGACCTGGGCAGCTTCCCATCGGCGGATCGCCCACAGAGCCTGGCTACGAAGGCCCATGCGTGAGCGAGGCTGCCTGAATTTGTCTGTGAGGAGTGCTGGAGTACTGGGCTGGCGGTGGCGACGTGGGTCCCTCGATCTATTTCCGGGCAATCCTGACTCGTGCAACGTCACCGAACAGAGACTTCTGGAGCCATTTAGCACTCTCGTCTTATCGCGACGAGTGCTGCAGATCTCTGACACGCAAGTGTTCAGGAGGTCGAAGGGGACCGGGCTTTGTGTAGCCAATCAAACTGGAACGAGTAGTCTGCGCCTTTGGATCAAATAAAAGCACACCATTGCAACGTGAGAAAACGGTTTTGATGATGAGCTGCGGGCAAGTGCGTTGGAGGGCTGCGTACCTAACTGCGTGATTGAGTTCTGCATTATGTTGAGCATCCAGAGCAGCATCTTGGCTTGGATGTTGGTGGCCCGGCGCTCCAGCACGAACGCCAACTGGTGCGCGAGCGAGAGACGAAGCGTCTTCCACACAATACCGACCATGACAAGTAATGACGCCAGCTCGAGTAGTGCGTACAGCATCACGTTCTCGACCGTCGGTCGTAACTCGGCCGCGCTGTTGATGCCGTGGAGGATCGGATAGTAGGCCCGGTTCGGAAGGTAGTAGGCGGCGAACACGTACGCGACTAGATGTTGTCCACAATAGAAATCATTAGCGTTGGATCGACAAGCTCACAGTTTGATTTCTAGTACGTACCGTAGATTAAGGGCATGATCACCTCTGTGTACTCGACGAGTATAATGAACTCCGTCACGAACAACACTTTCTGGGTCTGGCGAACGAGAATCCCGCGCTCGACAACGTTGAGTGTCGCGAGATCGCTGGGCAGCGGCTTCATGGCTACCGAGTCGAGCGTCGGACCTTGCACTGTTGGCATAGTATCGCAAGCTGCATCGGGACGACACGGCATTTCGGCAATCAAGGGCTTGGATATCGCTTGAGTGAGCGGAAAAGGTACAATCTGTGTTGCGCTTGCGATTCCCGAAGCAGCAGAGCGTGAACCTCGGCCCACACCATTACGAATACTTCTCACAGCTTCGCGGGTTGCGCTTGCAAAACGCGTCATCGACGATCCCCAGTGTCGTAAACTAGAAAAGGGTACTCTCGAACGCCTGCCTGGTCTTGCTTGAAATGGTTCAACGATAATGATGCGGTTTGCGAGCTCCACGAGGCCATGGAGGCGGTGACGAGATCTGGAAAGAACAGAGTCAGTGCGGCGACGCGCTTTGTCTAATTTGTCTGCTACGGGCAGGAGATCTTGCAGCAATAAGTGCACGTCGTGGAATGATGACCACGCCTGTATCAAATCGACTGCCATGAGAGCGACGACCGTACGACTGGAGGACGTGGTACCCATCGCGAGGGACACAAAGAGCGAGTGGAAGATCTCGACGTTGAACACGACGGCTTCCGGCTTGGCGTCGTCCGAGTCGGGCAAAGTACGACTGATCCAGTTCTTTGCAACAATCTTGATAATCGGGAGCAGCAAGATAAACCCAGTTTGTTCGCTGGACGAGAGCGTCGAGTAGACGTGATTGTAAATGGGGTAGACAACGGTCAAGAAGATCTGGCAGCCAAACACAAGCAGGTATAGGCCGACTTTCCGAACAAGGTCCCGATCCTCTCGTAACCGATGTCTCTTGAAAGCAAACAGCATCACGACGATGATCACGAACCATGGCACCGTGCCAATCACCATGTTGAACGGAAGAGGGTACCCAAAGACTGTCGAAATGCTGAAGCAGATCCCCACGGCCCCCGTGGATGCTGCGAACGAGATGAGCAAGATGAGCCAGCGCGCCAATGCGAGCTCCGGGAGATGCTGATGGAACTGCTCCAGCGTGAACACGGCCATCTGGAAGACTGTGACGACGTTGCGGATCCACACATTTGGGCTGCGAAGTGTCCCCCATTCGGGCGGCTCAAGTGGGATCAAGTCAAGAAGCGCGACGGCGACGATGCACGGAACGGGTGTGAGCAAACAGACCGCGACCGCGCGGTACCAGCTCGTCGTCGCGTGATAACGCTCGAACTCTTGGAGATGCGCGACGCTGTAATGCCCATGCATCTCCACTTGCGTCGCCTCCCACAGCTCAGCCCACCACGTGCGAAGACGCTCTAGCCGACTCATCTTCGACTACCCGCCTTGTGTTCCTCGAGCACAACAGACTCACCGAAGAAGGCCGACCGCCGACGCGAACATGCTTCTGCAGGTTATCTTTGGCACCGTGTACAAATTGGGTGGACTTGGCTTGGAATAGACTCAGCTACAGGTGTCAAGCACATGTTCCATTGTGGTGCGGTAAAAGTGACTCACCGGGCTGGCTTTCCTGTTGAACACGGAGATATGTGGCGTTGGAGAAGATTTCTCACGGCAAGTGGATCCGTGGTGTTCGACTGTTGCAACTCGATACGTTCAATCCAAGCGACGCGGTGAACAAAGGGATCGGAAATCTCGATAACCCCACAGAAAGTCCATCAATCACCTCGTCAGGATATTGAACTGAGCGGGTGAAGAGTAGCAAACGCCGAGACGGGTTGGAGTGCGTAACAGTCGTCACCAGTGTTGTCGAGCCTGAATCATAGTGCCACGTCTCCAGGATGTGTTGGCTGAGCTGTCGATGACGTCCCACTGATCAAGTTCTAGACGACTGGAATACCGTGATGGAGTTGCGCAGCCACACGTGTGGACTCCCGCGAGCTCCTTGCGCGATTGGCTCAAGCGGCAGGAGCTCCAACAGCAGGACCGTAAGTACGCATGGCAGCAGGGTGATCATGTACACAAGACTCGCACGAAGCCATGATATGGATGCTTGGTATCGAGCATATTGGTGCTGGTGATCGATGGGATAGTACACTTGGAGATCGACTTGTCTTGTCTCCCAGATCTCAATCCATTTAGCCAAGACGGCGGCAACGTTGCGCAAATGGAAGTAGACCCTCTTCCGTAATATGACGCGCCAGTTGACGGCGCAATGAATCGCACTTGATTCACGAGGCGATCAAGGCTTAACGACCGCGACTTCGACGTTCAGGATGAAGCCGAACTGGAGCTACGAGGGATGCTACGACAATTCTGTTCAATACTGGGGTCCGTCAATTTCGAAAGACTTGGAACTGAAGCATCGGCGTGCGATTCCGGTGAAAGAGGCGTTGAACTAGGATCGCACATCTTCGCTTCGCATTCGATCAGTCTGAGTCGATGCGCTCTACGAAACCCAGTCGAATCTTAAATGCTCAAAAATGCCGTCCTGCCACAGTATCCGAGCTGTTGCTAATCACCGCGCTTGTCTCGCAGCCACTCGAACCGAAAAGAGTAGTCGCTCCCTGTAGACTAAGTCGTCAGATGAACAGTAGCAAGTGCGGAGCGTGAGAACGAGACAGCGTCGTGATCGCACCTAGCTGAGTGATGGATGTTTGAATAATGTCGAGCACCCAGTGGAGAAGCTTGGCTTGGATGTTCGAAGCGCGCCCTTCGAGCACAAACGCCAATTGGTGGATAACGGAGATCCGCCATTTTCGCCATAAGACGACCGCCATGAGACCGAGAGACACAAACTCGAGCGTCGCATAGAGCAACACATTTGCAACCGTCGGAAAAATGTCTGCCGAACTGTGGATGTGGTCCAGGAAGGGGTAGTATGTGCGGTTCGGGAGGAAATACATCGCCACGACGTATATGTCTAAATGCCATCACCACCATAAGAAACTAATCAGAGCTAGAGCCAAAAAGTTAACGCACTTGAACTTACTGTAGATCATCGGCATGATCACTTCGACGTATTCGACCAACACAACAAATTCGCACACGAAGAGTGCCTTCACGGTACGACGGACGAGCTTATCTCGATCGATCGAGTTGGGGCTAACGACGGGTCCTTTCGCACCGTCGATATAGTCTGGGACGGATGCATCGGGTCGAACATATGTATCGATTACACTCGGAGCTGATGGTAAGATTGCGGTTGGTACGACTTGATTCCTCGGAGCCCCGACACAGCAAGACCACCAGCGTTTGGAAACTTGAGGTGATTGTTCGTCATTCTTGGTGGGGTTGTTGAAAGATCGATCTGATGCTACCCATGCTTGAGACGAATTCGTTAATGCAATGCGGCTTACCAGCTGCACGATCTCGTAGTTGGAACTGGCAGTGGCTGCGGTTGCTGTTTCGTCTCGGTTCAACTTCTCGATGATCGGCTTGGTGTCCTTAAGAATGTAATCAAGATCTCGAAATGATAGCCATGCTTGGAGAAAGTCGATAAACATGAGCAGAAAAATCGTGCCCTGCGACGTGGTGTTCGCCATGATAAGTGAGACGAACAGAGCATGAAAGATTTCGACGTTGAAGACGACGGCCTCTGGTTTGGCATCGTCTGTGTCGGGCAGAGCGTGGCTGATTCCGTTCTTAGCGGCTATCTTGATGAGTGGAAGGAGGAGCACTGCTGCCGACTGCTGGATCGATGTGAGAGAAGTGTATACATAGTTGAAGACCGGATACACCACGGTCATTCCGACTTGGCATGTGCATACAAGCAGATACGATCGGACCTCTCCCCAGAGCCCTTTGTGAGTTCGTAGTTGGCGCCGCTTGAATGCACAAATCATCCCAAAGAGCACGATTGCCCATGGAACAGTGCCGATGACGAATGTGAATGGTAAGGGATACCACCCAGCGACGATCGATAGTACGAACGTACCACCCACAGAGACAGCCATCGCCGCGAAGCCGATGGGCACCATTTCGCAGCGCTGGAGCTCAAGCCTTGGTAGATGCATGCGAAACTGCTCAAGATTGCAAATCGCCAACTGGAAGACCGTGATTGCGTTGCGCACCCAAACTCGTGGGCTTCCAAGAGCGCCTCGTGTTGCCGGCTCAAGCGGCATCATGTCCACCAGCAGCACCGTGAGGACACACGGCAGTGGTGTGAGCGCACATATTAGACATGCACGTATCCATGACACCTCTTCCTGGTATCGGGCGAACGCATGGAGGTGATCGACAGTATAGTGGCCGTGGAGCTCGACTTGCGTGGCCTCCCACAATTGCATCCATTTAGCCCACACAGTTGTGAGGTACTTCATGCGCGTGTGTCAGGGAGAAGGAAAGCGAATGATGGTGAGAATGGGTGGTGAAGCATGCAAGCGTTCAACAACGCTCTCCACTTAGAGCAACAAACCGAGCAAGACCTGTCGAGCTATTCTTATGCTCAAGCTCGTCACAACTGGGATTGGTGCATCTTTGGAGCGAAGGCTGCGCCGAGATCGAATACAGAGTAGTGTCACTCATTGTATGAACGAGTGTCTGCGTTTGCTTGCCGACAAGTGGTGAATGATGCTCTGGTGTTTGTCTGTGATCGAACGATATCTTATACATCCAAGATGTAGGTAAGCAAGTCTGGGGCCTCTCGTTTGACGACGATGGCAGCAAGTGAAGCCAGCAGCACGACGATGAGCCACAGAATGCACAGTACGAGGTGCAGTGTCAGCGCCGCTTGGACAGTTGAGGACTCATCCGCGACGATGCCTCGAAGCGTAGACGTCGAAACGATGCCGACAATCATCCCAACGATGTGGAGCACGAAGTGGCGCTGGACGCGGAGCACGCTGAGCTTGCACACGCCGAGCTGCTCCTGCTTCAGTTCTACCCGAGAATGAAGAGCTTCTCGCTTCGCCTGTAGACCAAACTCGCCACGTTCTGCCTGGTCGAGCAAGTCTTCGGTGATGTCACCGCGGGAGTTGATCTGACGAGCATGCATCGTGTCGAAGTACGTCCCAGTGTCAACCACGAGCCGCACGATGGCCACGTTGAACCAAACCGCAACCAACACCGCGACAAGCGCCCAGTCCACGTGCGTCGTCAGCGTGCCCACTGCATTCTCAACGATCTCCACTCGCTGAACGTAGTAGAACACGTGGAGCGCCGCGATGCCCATGGCCGATACGAGCGCTGTAACGGCAACACAAACGGGAAGCCAGAGACAGAGTCGTAGAATCAGCCCGGCGTGAGGGAACGCGAACACGAGCAGATGGAGCGCGACGCCGCGGAAGAGGTTGAACACGGATTTGGCCGCCAGCGTGAGCGCCAGGTCGATTGTTGTCGCATACTTTGTGTGAACCGCAAACACGTTGACTTCAAGCGAGAGGGTATCGAGTTTCAAATCGTCGACTCCTCGAAGACAGAAGAATTCGAAGCGGTTGAGTACCGACGCGTATACCAGCAGCGTGAAGAAACACACGACAATTGTCAGCCCCGAGACACGCGCGAAATGCCGTCGTAGCACACGATCTTGCTGAAGCTCCTTGACATCAATATAGCTGCAAATATTGAAAAACAGGTTAGACGGTGTGATCAATCGCCACACGAGCTTAGTGTAACGTACTTGTCCTGGATCGCACTGATCTTATTGTGCACCAAACGGCATGAGAATCCCACGCACACGATGGTGAGCAGAACTTTGAGGATGATCATCGCCAGTAGCCACGTGCGATCGGTCAGCATAAAGCTATTCGGAATGGTCAAGTAGGTTCCGTTTATCGCGTCATGCGGGCAGTCTTGCCACTTTGTTTGTCGATCTTGGTAGAACTCCACCATGTGCTGTTGGTCGTTGAGCATTTCAGGCGAGATCTCATCCCGAAGTGTCGTCATCTCACCAATCTCGACACACAAACCGAAGCAAAACCACAGGAAGACGCCGATTTCCAGCGCTAGGTTGGCGTAGAACCCGATCATCTCGAACCACGTGCTGCTCAGCGGAGCCGCAAACGCCGGTTGGCCATCAACCATAATTGCATGAGTACATACCTCTGCAAACACGTCGTTGTTTCCGCCGTTTATGCGCACTGCGACCTTCTCATCGCGATGGACCCAAGCAACTTCACCGTCCAGTTTCGAAACGTCCTTGCAGGGGCCCTCAACAATCATCTCGACCTCCGTGCCAATGCGAAGCTTCCGTAGACATAGTCGTACTCGCTGCGAAGCCACGTTCTTCTCCTTACGACCATCAGCGTACAGAATTGTGTATGTCTTCTCTGCCTCGTTGACAGACACAACGGTGCCCAAATACACATTGGACTTTCCTTCCGCAAGCACTTCAACCGAGCTCTTGGGAGGGTAAAGACCCTGAGGAAGCTGGAGGGTTGGGAGTGTGATTCCGGCGAAGGGAGAATTGAACTTGGGTCGCACATCCCCGTTCTTGACTGTGATCTTCGTTTTCGATCCATCTGAATCAGTGCATTCCACGACACAAGTCGAGTCTTTCTTCAGTCGCAATATAACACCGTCTTGCCACGACACTCGAGCTGTTTCTTTGTCTCGTTGTCGCACACGAACTTGCATTCCCTTGCGGAGCATAGTCCACGAAGGCATTGACGGCATCCCTGGCATAGAGGGGAGTCCAGGGAGCGACGGAAGG
This sequence comes from Pythium rhizo-oryzae, assembly GCA_027475725.1. Lineage (NCBI taxonomy): Eukaryota > Oomycota > Peronosporomycetes > Pythiales > Pythiaceae > Pythium > Pythium rhizo-oryzae. Next base: position 25,785 of record JAMFLL010000545.1, read on the forward strand.
GACGGTATCGATATGGAGGGGTAGTTCATCCAGGGTACAGGACGCATCTTGGATGCGGACACCTTCCGAATCACGTCACCGTCGAGTTCGTCTTCAATGTCATACGAAGGCAAAGATGAGTCCTTGCCTTCGTCGCGGCAGATCTTGATCACGAAGCCTTTCCGCTCGGACCCTTCTTTGGTGCGATAGTACACGCGGGAATTCAGCGCGTACGTCTGTATATTTCTTGAGGGCCCCCAAAGCTTCGAAAGCATGGATACTGCTGTGACGTTCGAAACTGAGACTCGCTTCGAAACTCGTTCCGTATCGCTTTCATGCTCAATATCACAAGCACGATCTTCTCTTCGAAGAAGTTTGATGTATCCACGGTGCGTACGGCCGTTGTCGTCCTCAAATTCCACTAGCTGATGCAAACGAAGCTGCTCAAACCGCATCCTTTGACCCGTGTTGCGGCGCCCACGAGAACCACCGTCACCTCTCACCCGCTTCTTTCTGCCCGAGTCGCTTCCAGCATCATCGTCGGCATCTTCCTCATCATCCCCGCCCGACTGTTTGGATTCTTTGCGTTTCGACTTGCGCTTGCGAACCGATGATCCCTTTTCATCATCGTCATCCACATTCTTCTCTTCATCACTATCTTCCTTCTTTTGCTTACGGGAATCTTTGGTGACCATCTTCGATGCCTTGCGAATCTTCTTTGCGGGGACCTTTTCGGCTATTTCCTCCTCATCGCTCTCGTGGGAAATATCAAAAGATCCATCCTTTCGCTTCTTCACAACACGACCACGTTGCCAGGACTTGCTACTGCCGCTTTGATACTCAACACGGTCACCAACAGTCCATCCGTCGTCGTCTTCTGATTTGCCTTTGTCTTCACTTTCCTGTGGTTTCTTCTTCACATCCTCGCTCGGCACTTTCTTGACCGTGCTCTGCGTCTCTGTATCCACAATATCAATCGTTCCATCATCTCGACACATCTTGACGACTCCTTCACGCCATTTCTTCTTCGTCTCCTCGTGGCGATACAAGACCGTCGCCCCTTTCTCAAATGATGACGAAGCCTTGGCCTTGGAAGCCGATCGCTTCTTCGTTTGGATCCGCTCAGCTTTCACATACTTCTCGGTCTTCCCCGAGTCTGTGTATTCGACGGTGAACTCGCCACTCATATGCTTGCGCGTGATCGTCGCAGGAAGATACGCGCTCTTGTCGTCGGCCGCCTGCACCAGCACGGCGTCGCCCACCGCAAAGCCCGCCTCGTCGGACTTGGACTTGGCCGCGGACGCCTGCGAGCCGCGCTTCGCGGGCTTCGACGCCTCGCCATCCGACCCCATTGCAGCTCGCGTCGTGCAGCGTGATCAGCGGAGACGCACACTGGGGCTCTGACGCCGATGGCTGCTGGAGAATGCGCAGCTTCGACACAAATACACCCACCACATCGTGCTTCCGTGACCTTGCCGTCAACCTAAGAATATCTATCGCCCTCGACCAAGATCGCAATGTGCATGCACATCGTGGAAGCATACCACACATGGGAAGGAAAGGGTACTCTGTAACCCCGTCTGCCTCCAAGACACAGCGTCATTCTCGAAGGTGAGGGAGCTCAGTCCGACTCGTCGTAGTCGTCGTCCTCGTCGACGACCGTTGGGATCGATCGCTTGGTCGCCCCCGCCGCGTCTTTCTCAATCGCTTCTTCCAGCGCGCGCATGAGCTCCGCCTCCGCGTCGACGTCCTCCGCAGAGTCCAGAGTAACGCTCTCGTCGTGCGTCTCCTCCTCCTCTTGGTCCTTACGCTTGATGGTTGTTGGCGGCGTCTCTTGACGTGGCTTCTTCGTCTTTTCCGTCGCTTTTTGCGTGGCAGCGTCGCCCTCTTCATGGTGTGCAGATGAAGTGGGCGTATTGTTCTCAGCAGTAGATTCCTCGCCGCTTCTGGGGCGCTTTGCCCCGACCGTCAGACTCGTTTCCTTCAATTCCTCCATCCTCCGTTCCTTCTTGTGGAGGCGGGGGGAGCATTTTCAAACCCAACGACTGGTTCATTTCCAACACGTAGGTTTATTCCTAATTCAGCAACCCTTTCTTTTCAATCTCCCCAAATCTCCCTCATTCAGCAACCCGCTTCCAGGGGCGTGGATTCTTCCCTCCCCCACTCCAGAGACATCGTCACCATGGCCGCGAGGGCGCCCGCGCAGACGACGTCCAAGGCCGCGCAGGGCCTGCTGCCGCAGCTCGAGGCGGCCATCGCGTACCTCAACGACGAGATCGCGCAGATCCGCAGCGGCCAGCGCGACCAGAGCCTCCATGACCTCATCGCGGACCCGCTGCCGCGCGATCAGTTCGCCGGGCTGCTCCAAGTGTGGAAGCTGCCGCCCGTGCCCGTGGAGCTGTCCAAGCTGTTTTTGCAGCTCGAAGAGCTGCGCGAGAAGGAGAGGAAAGAACGCGAGAAGAGACAACAAGAGGCGCGCGAGCGGGAGGCGGCAGAAGCCCTTGAGAAGGCGAAGAAAAAGGAGGCAGAGCAGGCAGTCACCGCGGCGCCGGTGGCAGTTGGGGATGGACAGGAGACGAAGGAGGACGAGCAGGACACGGCGGAGGAGCAATCTGTGGAGGAGCTAAGTGATGTGGACGATGGAAAGCAACCTGAGAGCGAACAGAAGGAGGCGCAGGCAGTGCCGCGACGCACGCGCGGACGCCCGCGTCGCCAGCCGTTGCCTGTGAATGAAAACGACGACAACAAAGAGGAGGCCAACGAAGCGGAGAATGAAGAAGGCAAAGCGGAGGATATCGTGAACGAGAGCCCCAGCGTCTCATCTGTGAAGGAATCGCCCGCGGTGGTGAGCGAAGCCTCGCCCTCTACTGGAGAAACAACGGCGGCACCAGACAAGGAAGCCCCACCGACGTTGGTCGTGGAGACCACACCGCCCACTCCGGCAGCCGTAGTCGCTTCTAGTGTCGAAGAGAAGAAAGAACCACCGGTCCCTGCAATAGCCATTTCACCTCCATCAGTGTCAGCGAGTGTTCCAGCCGCCGCGTCCACGTCAACTCCTATCACAACGCCCGTGCCAGCAACAACCCCCGCGCCAACGCCTTCGCCTACACCTGCACCAACCACAGCGCTCAAATCAGTTCCAGTACCAGTGACCGTTGCGGCACCAGCAGCTCAATCGCCAGCCATCACGAAAGCCGATGCGGCTCGGGAGATCGCACTCGTGAACTTGCGCGCTCTTCGACGAAGCATGATGCTCGATGTGCTGTCGAAGATCGTGTCTGTGGCCAAGTCGAAAGGAGTGGATCCGGCAATGTTTTCTTCGCGCACTGTCGGAAGTGCGACAGATGCGCTGGCTCGGTCATCGTTCGTGGACCTGGAGATGATCCAGCGAGATGTGTCTAAAGGTTCGATCGCCGAGTGGGAGCACTTCGCGCAACAAGTGTACTTGTTCTGCCAGCACGTGATCGCGGAATCCGAGAAGCGAGACCACCAGGATGCCAAGCAAAAGGGTGTTGAGCTACTGCATTTTGCCAAAACGTTGACTGAGACACTTCGAAAGGCGAGCTTGAAGAAGGAGGAGACGATTATGAAGACCACACCGACCACGACACCGACAGGTGGAGCACCGACTGCTACTCCACCGTCTGCTGTTCCCGTACGCCCAACGCTACTGCCGGTTGTGCCCTCAAACCCTCCCGTGATGCCTCCTCCTCAACCGACCGCTGCTGTAGCAGAAGCGGGTGTCCCTAACGCTGTATCGGCGCCCTCTGAAACTCCTGCTATCACTGACTCACCTGCCGCTTCGAAGCAGACGCCTGTGGCTACGACTCCTGTGGTTACTACCTCCGAGGCGACTGCTCCGACGTCAACTTCGGTTGTTGGGAGCCCTACGTCCGGCGTAGCTCCCGTCGAGGCAGTCACCACCCCGCATCGCATGTCCACACGTCTGCGTCACCGTGAGAACAGCGTGGACTCCCCTTCCCCATCTCGTCGTCGTGCAGCTCGAGCCGATGACGATGAGCACACTGACGAAGCGTCTTCTGCCAACACCACGGGCGTTGAAACCCGGAAGCGGAAGCGGCCGCGAGCGGCGGCTTCTTCTGCTGCTGCCGACGAACACAGTGCCTCGGAGAGCCAACAGTCGACATCGGAAGCGGCGAATACTACCGCTGCCGATGGATCGGAGGCGAAACCTCGCACACGGAAGCGTCGACCGGTCGTCCCTGCGACGCGCATGAGCTCTCGCCAGCAGAAGCGTCGCGCAACCCAAGCTGCGAAAGCGGCTGCCGCTGCGAAGGGAGATGGTGAAGATGGCGGAGACGACACGAAGGACGAAGACTCTGACGCGGAACATCAAGACGACGCGGCAACCGAGGAGAACGAGGAGGAGGACGCTGAGTCGGACGCGACGCCTAGCAAAGAGAGACCTGTGACTCCGAGTGTTCCTCTCACGAAGTCGGGACGTCCGCGCAAGAAACCAGGTCGCAAGCCCAAGAAGCAGCAGGACGCCAAGTGAGCGAGCAACGGAAACATAGACTAGCAAGAGAGAGCTATGGGTTTTACGGTTCATTCTCGGGCTTGTTTGGAAGGCTATGGTATCACATACAAATTGGAAAAGCAAAGGGGCTGGATGACAAGCTATCGAGGATCCAACACTGGGTGCACTAGCGACGGGGCTTCAGAGCAGATGCGTCAGGATAACCGAGATACGTATCCTAGACCACACCGCCACTCGGCTGACGGCCCAGCAGTGTGTGGTTCTTGCGCTCCTCCTTGAACTGCGGGTACGCCGCGTCCGGCGCGTAGTGCGACTGCTGCTGCTGGTGGAAGGGGGGCATCTGCTGCTGCTGCTGCTGCTGATGGAACGGGGGCATCTGCTGCTGCTGCTGCTGACCGAAGTTGTTCTGCGTGTCTGCCCGCTGGAAGGTACCAATATGAGGGGTGGCGCCGTTCACGTGCTGCGAAGCCGCAGCCGCGTCGTGCTCGAGCGACTGCTGCATGGCGACAGCCAGATCGCGCTCGTACTCCTTGCGGAAATACCGGATCTTCTCGGCACGGCCGGCGGAGCTCAAGTAACCAGCGACGGAGAGCAAGATGACGGCGGCAAGGCACACCCAGAAGCTGAATCCGTAGAACCAGCACGACCACTCGTGGCGGTCCGCCTTGCAGTTGTTGAAGATCAGGTTGATCGAGTCAACTTGGTACAGACGCTGCTGCACACCCCAGCCCCAAATAACGAGCGAGACGGCAAGGAGGATCGCTGGAGTGTTGGAGAACAACAAATCCCTTTGTCAGTGTCTGCTTCTTCCGTTCTATCTTCATCCAAACACAGTAGTCCACACGTACATCCAACAAGCGTCACAAACGAAACGACGCGCTCCGACTTGCCGGCCGACGGGTTGAACACAGCGACGATGGACATGAGCAGGCCAACCACCGAGACAGCGGCGCCGACCGAGGTCGTGGCCTGGCACGACTTCATGGCCTTGCCGCAGAGCACCTTGTGGAACTGTTCGCCGTCGCCGACCATGTAGTTGGGCGTGGCGTTCGATTCGCAAAAGTCGCTGTACTGGAGCATGGTCTCGGACGCGTAGAACGGGTCCTCGAGCGCACCCGTCGAGTAGAACGCGAAGAGCCCGTAGCCCTGGAAAATGTCGTTCCCGTCGCGCTTGTAGTGCTGTTGGAACCACGCCGGGTAGGCCATGGCGTAGAACGCACAGCCCGTCGACATGAGCGAGACCACCACGGCTGGAAAGAGCGGAACAAGGGGAACACGTTAGACCACATCTCGGCGAGCCGCGTCCACATATAGAGGCGAGGGCACGCACTGAAGATGGTGTTCTTCATGGTCGCCAAACGGTCAGAGAGGGGGTAGCTTCTGCGCCGGCTTCCAGGAAGGGAATGACCGGAAAAGGTGGTGTTGGCCAAGTTCGCTGTTCACTATCGGGAGTACGAGTCTCTATATTTCGACAAAGAATGCCCAAAATTTTCGAAATTGCGACATGGCGATCAGCGGCCAATACAATCATCAAGTCACGTCAGTGGGTGGGCCGTTGAGACAGCCCTATCCGCCATCATCAACCGCTGACTCTTGCAACGCGACGGTACGATGAGTAGAGTGTACCATCGCAGCGGTACACTGCCCAGCTGGCACCTAAAACCGCCCACCCATCCGATCCAACGACGGTGCTGACCGACTCTCCCAACAGCGAACGACCAACATCTCAACATGCCAACATCGCCACTAACATCACCGGCAACTTCAACACGCCATGGCCAACAAAACCAACGCCGGAGGCGCCAACAGCACCATAACGCCAACGATGACAGCGACGATGACGCGATGCAGCGCGACTTCTCCGTGGCGCGCAACGAAGGCGACGCCGACACGATCGTGGTAATGGCCCACGTGCGCGACAAGCTGATCCCGATCCACTGCGGCTTCGGCACACAGCAGGTGCTGTGGCTGGGCCACGTCGCGATCGCGCGGTACGACGACGAGACGAACCAGGGCTGGCGCGAGCTCGGCGTGCCCACCAAGATCGTCAAGGACGGCAAAGAGGTGCTCCCACTCGGCGCGCTCATCTACGACGTGCTGCCCAACGGCAGCCACGTCTACGTGACCACGTCGCGCGCCGGAACATGAACGGACATGAAGTGTGCGTCGTTTTGCGGGAGTTTGTATTCTGTTAGCATTGTGTACAGGTAACAAAAAGGAAAGCGGAATGCTAGCTAGCAGCAGCAAAAAAGAGGAGAGCAAGAGGAAAGCTAAAGCAGCATGTTCTCTCTCCCGTCGCGCTAGTCGAGAGGGGGAGGGGATGCGACTCCGCCGCGAGACGATAGATAGGGGAGGATGACACAGGCGATCGGGCTTGACCCGCGCTTACATCAGACCGCACTAAAAGAGACAGAAGCACGAGAGTATCAGCATCCAGTAAACACACCGAATCAACATCATCCTTGAAGGAACGTACCCCTTCGCTGCCCGGCGCCTCGTCTTCCAGCTCGGCAAAGACCTCCTGCTCGAGCTTCTTGATCTCGTCGGCGGGGAGGCCCTCGCCCTTCA
>JAMFLL010000546.1:0-16502 GCA_027475725.1 Pythium rhizo-oryzae
GGGGAGAATGGCAAACGGACTGAACTGACCGACTGGCCCGACCGACGGATGTGAAGCGATGGGCCTTCTTCGCCAAGGCGTTCGAATAAAATGCCGGCGGCAGTCACCACAGAGTTTGCCTGTGTTCTTTGACCATGCCAACTGCGCTGTTGTTTTCCCAACGGGACCAACGTGATCAAGCAGCTGCGCCGCGCAGCCTGCGCGTTGGGAGGGAATGATCGTACTGTAGAAATACTGGATTGGCTGAAATCAAGTCTATCGAGCTGTTGATTCGCCAATTCACTCAACGGACATGAAACTTCGGACTGACCCGTCAGGAGGGTTCGGGTTGCCTATAGGCATGGTCGGTTGGTGACGTCGATTTTCTCAGTTCACGCTCGTTCCCAGACTCAGCGTGGTTCTTTGTGCCCGGTGGTCGCCGAACATTCCAGCCACAAGGAACCCACCGCCAAACGTTGGAAATGGTGGGACCCAACTGATCTTTTGTTCTAGGTGCGATCCCAATACGGTAATGGATTGGGAGGCTATCAAGTTGGTAGCGCCGTGGATGGATGGACGAGTGAGTTGACTGAAGAGAGCACGAAAGGAGCCGGTCGAGCACTGAGCTCAACGATGAAAATGCCTCCGTGAATCTCTAGTACAGTATTTATCAGGCTCGCTTCCGGCCAAAACCCTTCACAACGTGCGAATCACACGTTGTGAAGCGGATTCACACCAAATCACAAATCAAGTTTGTGCCGCAATGCTGTGATTTGTGATTCTCAATTGTGTGACGGCCAAGCTGTTTTTAACCCATACGTAGCTGTTATACACTATGGACGTATATCTTCCGCGGTCGCTGTGCGAACTAAAGTGTCCCTTCAAGATCCCCCGTGGCAGATTGGCAATGCGGCGGCGCCACTTCGGGCCATCATCGCCCGCGATCTCAACCGCTGTTCTCCCCTCCTCCTCCTCCGCTCCCCTCCCTCGCTTTGTTCTCCTCCGCTCCTCCCCTCCGCCGCGCCCGCCATGTCGGAGCTGCTGCTCCACTGGCTCAACCATGAGCTCCAGCTCTCGACGCGCGTCACGGCCGTCGAGCGCGACTTCGCGAGCGGCTACCTGCTCGGCGAGCTGCTCCAGCGGCTCAACCAGCAGCACAACCTCAGCGACTTCATGGACAGCGCCATCGCGGACGCCAAGATCATCAACTTCTGCCTGCTCGAGCCCACGCTGCGCCGCATGGGCGTGCGCTTCGACGCGCGCGCCGCCACCGCCATCATGAACGGCCGCGCCGGCGCCGCCGCCGACCTGCTCTACCAGATCAAGATGGCGGCCGACCGCATGGCGCGCGCGCCGCGCGTCTCCACGAAAGACGCGAGCGACGTGCTCGCGCTCCACAACATGCCGCCCAAGCTCGCCAAGCCCAGCTACGACGCCGCGCACCACTACTTTTTCGAGCACTCGGTGCGCCGCCAGGTCAAGTCGCTCGCCGCGCTCCAGAAAGAGCGGTACGTGGAACAAGAGGGGGGACGCTCGTGTCATGGTAGACTCACGTACTGTATACGCTTGTGTGTTTAGCGACGCCGTGGCGCGCGAGACGCAGCGCATGCGCGCGTACCGCGCGCAGCAGGCGCAGCTCGCGGCGCAGCTCGAGGCCACCAAGGCCGAGCGGCTCCACCAGGCGTTCATCCACTCGGCGTTCATCAAGACGGCGCTGGACGAGACCGACTCGCCCGCGTGGCGCCGCGCGCTCGAGACCAAGCGCGCGCGCGAGCGCTGCCAGGCGCAGTTCAAGCGGCACCTCGCGGCCGAGCGCGCGCACAAGGCGGACGCGCACGCGTTCAGCCTCAAGCGCACGGTCGAGACGGACCTGGACGAATTCGAGGTGCGTTTGGCGTAGGAGAGCGTCCATAAAGCGGCCTGGTTCACGTTATGGGTGTTGATGTGCCTTGTAGCGTCGAGGACCCAGCGGCGCCCTGTCGCCGACGAAAGGCGGCGCGGCGCGCAAGTCGCACGGCTACGGGTTGCGGTCGCTGAGCACGACGCTCGAGCGCCAGGCGACGCTGCGCGGGCCCGGGCTGCGCGACCCGAGCCAGCCGATCGCGCTCGCGGAGACCGGCGCGGCCACGGCCGAGCACCTTGAGGACGTCGGCGCGATCCGCGAGCAGCAGCAGCACCGCGCGCGGCGCCGCGAGCAGCTCGGGCGACGCCGCAAGCGGTTCTTGCAGGACGCGCTCCACGCGCAGAGCCACGCGAACGCCGCGCGCGCGGTCGGCGAGCTCGAGCAGCTCGTGGGCCGCGCGACGCACCGCGAGGCCGAGGCCACGCAGGCCGTGGCCAAGATCCTCGTGTACAAGGAGATCGCGGCCGAGAACCGGCTCCGCCGCGACGAGAGCTACGCTGCACGGCGCGAGATGGACGCCCACGAGGCGATCGACCGCGACGCCGCCGCGTTCGAGCTGCTCTTCGCGCAGTACAACGACGACTGGGAGCTCCAGGGTGCCCATGCGCATGCCAGGCGCACGGCGCGCGCCGCGGCGCAGCAGCACGAGAACGCGCTCGTGGCGGCGCTGGCGCTCCACGAGCTGCTCGCGCTCGCGATGGTCGCGGCCGCCAAACGGGAGGACGCCATGCACGCGCGCGACGCGCGCGACGCGGCGTTCCTCGCCACCGACGAGAGCTGGGACGAGCTGCGCTTCCAGTTTGCCGCGCGCGGCGTCGAGGGCCTCGAGGCGTCCAAGGAGACGGCCGCCGAGAGCGAGAGCGAGGACGCGCTGCTGCGCCACCAGCTTGACCAGTACCTCGCGCGCTTCTGGACGCCGGCGTTCCCCGGGGCGCTTGACTACGTGGGCGCCGTGACCAAGGGCTCGCGCGTGTCGCCGTGGGTGCCCGGTGACTGGAAGTTCGTGGCCGCCGAGGAGATCCTGGAGGACCGGTTCGTGCTGGGCGAGACCGTCAAGTACCTGCGCTGGCTCACGCACGCGGCGCCACCACCAGCGCCGACGACGGCGGTGACAGCAGCGGAGAACCCAGCAGCCATCGAGCTGAAAGACGAGACCGCCGCATTGGACGCGGACGCGGATCCCGCCCCGGCGCCGCCGGTGGAGGACGAGGCGGCCGTAGCAGAGCCACCCCCAGGAGCAAACGGACCAGAAGAGGCCCCGGAGGTAGCGTCGGGCGAGGCCGTGCTCGAGGCGCTGCAATTGGCCAAGCCAGAAGAGAATCCCACTCGCCAGGACGGCGAGGCGCACGCGTTGCCTCCGCGCCAGGAAGACAGCCAAGTCCAGGCGGCCGACGACGCTGACCCACCACTTCCGAGGCTGCGCGTCGTGCTGCTCGGGCCGCCATTCGCCGGCAAGACGACGCAGGCCAAGCTGCTCGCCGACACGTTTGACCTCGCGCTGCTCTCCGTGGAGCAGCTCCTGACGGACGCCGTGGCGCAGCGCTCGGCGCTCGGTCAGCAGGCGCTCGAGGTGCTCGCCACGGGCGGCGAGCTGCCGCCGCGCGTCTACAGCGAGCTCGTCGTGGACGCCGTGCAGCAGCTCGACGCACGCCACCGCGACCGCTGGGTGCTCGTCGACCTGCCGCCCACGGCCGCGCACGCGAAGAGCCTCGAGGAGCAGCTATCGGGCTTTGTCGAGCCCGCGCGCGTGGCGTCGCCGTTCGATCTCGCGTCGCCGCTCGCGCCCGGGTGCGCCAAGCCGCGGCTACCGGCCAGCTTCCTCCACGGGAAGTCGGGCGTGGACCTGGCGTTCTTCCTCGCGTGCGCCGAGGAGACCGTGCTGGAGCGCTGTCTGGGCGCGCTGGAGGACCGCGAGACGCGCGCGCGCGACCGCGTCCACTTGCTGCTCGCGCCGCCGCCCGCGGACGCCACGGACCGCCACCGGCTCCAGCACGTGAACGCGACCACGAACGCGTCGGCGCTGCTCTCGCTGCAGTGCCTCACCGTCGCCGACTCCACAGACGCCACGGCGGCGTGGTACGAGCGCTTCGCCACGCTGCGCGCGGTGGCGACCACGGAGCGCCACGAGGGCCAGAGCGTCGCGACCACGCGCGCGCTCACGCAGGAGGCGACCCACGCGCGGCTCGTGGCCGAGATCGACGCGTTCGTGGCGCTGCAGCGCGAATATCAAGACGCGACAGCGCGCGACCGCGAGCGGGACGAGCAGAACGCGATGGAGCGCGAGGAGACGCGGCAGCGCGCGCTCGCGGCGCGCAAGCAGGCCATCCAGCACGCGCAGGACGAGGTAACGCGCGCGCAGCTCGCGGTCCAGCAGGCCGAGGAGGCCAAGGCCAAGAAAGAGGAGCTCGCCGAGCTGCGCGGCGGCGTGGACGCGGCGCGCAAGCAGCTCGAGCTCGCGCTCGTGGACGCACGCGACTGGAAGGTCGAGGAGGCGCTTCGCGGGCGTCGCGCGCACGCGACGTTCTCAGCCAAGCTGCTGCCTCCGCTGGCGCGCGTGCTGGCGGCCACGTGGGACGCGCTGGAGCGCGAGTACGCGCACGCGATGACGCAGTGGCTGCGGCTCCAGCGGCAGCAGCGCGCACGCGTGGAGCAGCGCGTCCAGTGGCTCGTAACGTCGGTCTGCCGCGTGCTGCGGCGCGCGGACGCGCGGCAGCGGCTCGTGGACGCGTTCCAGACGCAGTTTAACGGCGTGGAGGAGGCCATGCGCTTCGAGGACGCGACCAAGCGCGAGCTCCACGCGCGCGCGGACGTGCTCCAGGACGCGCTGTGCGAGTTGGGCGCCGCCAAGCGCCGCGGCAGCGAGGACGCGCTGCGCGAGATGATGGGCGACGGCTGGCAGGAGGACGCGTGCCAGTGGCTCGCGCTCGCGGCCCAGCGCGCGCTCCAGGCCGAGTGCGATCGATTCCGCGGGGCGCTGCAGCTGCTGGCGGATGCATTTCTGGCCGCGAGCGACGAGCCGGCGCTGCTCGCGGGCGCCGCCGACGCGCTCACGACGGGCGCCGGCGCGGCGCTGCTGGGCGAGCTCACGCTCAAGGTGTTTGTGGACGCCAGCGAGGAGCAGGCGGCCCAGGCGGCGGCAGCGGCGGCCGCAGCAGCCGCCACACCCGCTCCAACGGCCACCGCCAAAGGGAACAAGGCCGCGCCCAAGGGCAAGCCGCCGCTGGCGTCCGTGGCATCCGTCCACGCCGGCGGCTTGGGCGAGGGCGCCTCGACTGCGGACCCGCTGGCCGTGGACACGCTGCTGCTCGCGTACGATCTGGTTGTCCAGAAGAGCGAGGCGATCGTGGAGCTCGTGGTCAACGCGCCGCCCAAGCACGAGGACGCGGGCGTGCCCGAGCCGCCAGCGGCTGTGGCCCCCGTGGCCCCAGCACCAACCGCGGGTGGCCACGGCAAGACCAAGACGGGGGCCACGCCCGTGGCCACGCCCACAGCCACGCCCGTGAGCTCGATGGCGCTGCTGCCGCGGCAGACCGTGGACGTCGCGACCAGCAACTTCCACAAGGCCGTGCGGTACGAGCAGGAGCTGCTCGCGCGGCGCGTCGCGCACCTCAACGCACGCGCTGCCCTCGGAGTGGCAGCGCGCGGACGAAGCCGCGCTGGTCGAGGTGTGGTGGGGCCTGTTGTGAAGTATGGTGCGGCTACGGTGCTGACGTGTGTGGTGTTGCTGGTTGGATAGGTCGTGGCTGCGTTTGCCGACGCAGTGTCCGGACTCGTGGATACGCGCGCGCTCGTGGACGCGATGGCCGCCGGCGCGACGCTGCTGGCCGCGATCCGGAGCCGCGAGCCGCTACCGTCCACGGACGCAACCGACGCCACCGACGCACCGCTGGAGGACCACGGTGATATTGCCATGGAGGTCGGCCACGAAGGTGCTGCGTCAGAATGCTGACCTGGTCCACAACAGAAAAGCGCAGCGCGGGGTGCTTGTGATTCTTTTTTGCGTGCCTGTATTACAAATCCAAATCCAGCGGGAGGTCTCCTCCCGTTTCTCTCACCATTCGCTCGCATGGCGACGTCTACAGCACGACCGGGTTCTCGCCGACCTGCTCGACAAAGTCGTGCTCGTCGCCGAGGAAGATCTTGAGCTTGTCGTCCTGGAGCTTGCGCATCTTGTTCTTGGGGAGCATGCCGAACACGGCGCGGCGCAGCACCTCCTCGGGCTTGCGGTCGAAGAGCTCGCGCGCCGTGCGCTGCTTGAGCCCGCCCGGGTGGCCCGTGTGCCAGCGGTAGAGCTTCTGGTCCCACTTGTCGCCCGTGAGCACGATGTCCTTGGCGTTGATCACGACCACGTAGTCGCCGCAGTCCACGTTCGGCGCGTACGTCGGCTTGTGCTTGCCGCGCAGGATCGGCGCGAGCTGCGAGGCCAGGCGGCCCAGCACCTGGCCCTTGGCGTCCACCACGTGCCACGCCGTCTTGGACGCCAGCGCGATCTTGCTCGTGCTCATGCTTGCTCGGAAGGTGGTGGTGTCAATCTCCCAAACGCCCCGGCGAATATGAGTGGCCCATTCACGCCCAGCCCACCAGCTCCTAATGAGAGGCCACTAATAGAAATATACTTGTACCGGTATTCAACCGGTTTCTACTGGGATAGTTTCAGCCAATGAAAATAGCAATTTCTACAAAAATGTAGCCATCAGCGGCGAGCACGGCGCTTGGTCGCGAGGGACGCCGGCGGCGCCATGGCGGCCTCGAGGTCCATGCGGCGCGCGACCGCGTGGAGCGACGAGCGTTTCCAGCGGCCGCCGAACCCGCGCAGCGTGACGAACGACTGCAGCGTCTCCTCGCGGTGGCGTACGGGCGCCAACAGCGCGCGCAGCGCGGCCTCTGCGGCTGCGGCGTGGCGCGCCACGAAGAGCTCCGTGTCGCCGTTGAGCAGGCAGCACGTCAGCACCGCGAGGAGCGACAGCGAGAGCTGCTTTGCGACGGTGTGGCTCTGCCCCTTGTTCCAACCGATCGCGAGCGGGATGTCGCGGAGCGAAACGCGCATGGAGGTTCCATTCGGCGGCGAGGGCTCCATGCGACCTAGCGCGTCCACGACAAACGGCAGGTGCACGAGACCAAAGCAGCCGCGCCGTCGTTCTCCGCCTGCGCCCTCGCCTCCGCCAGCGGCATGGAGCATCTCGAGTACCGCGCTCTCCTCGAATTCGGATAGCAGCAGCACGCTGGCGTCGGCGAAGACCACCATCGCGTGCACCTCGCGGAGACAACTCGTCCAGACGAACGCGCTGCCTGGTTTATCGTCACTCGCGGCACCTTCACCTTCCACGACTGTCACTGTGGACCAAAAATTGGCTGTCGCAAATATCTTGCTGGCTCCCCACGCGACGTCGCCGCTCTCAAGAGGCAAGAACCACGTGCGCGCTGCGTCCTCGAGACTGACGATGTCGACCCCTGTCTCACCCTGTGCGCGCAGCGTCTCCACGGATCGTGCGTCCAGCAGTGCGCACCAGTTCCACGCTTGCTCGACGCAGGGCGCAACTTCTTGAAGCGCAGCACTCGACGCTTGCTGCTGCTCCTCTTCGATCAGTACTTCTCGCTCGCACTCCTCGTCAAAACTTGTGACGAACACAGCGTCTTGGCGGCCAAACACCTCCCCCTGGCTCCCAATTGCGCCCAAGCCGAGGTGATCGCCGACACCATTGTGGTCCAGAGCATCCGATCGTTTCGCAATCTTGGACTGGATAATATCCGCGATCAGTCGCTGTGTCTGTGCCGCGCTGTACTGGCCGTCAAGCGTCCAGTCGTCGTCCTGGAGCTCGTGCACGGGGTCGGCGTTCTTGGTGTAGAACTGGATGCCGCTCTGCGCCCACTCGAGCAAGCCCATTGTGCACTGCCGCTGGGTGTTGTCCACCACCCAGTTGAGCACCGCGACAGTATCAGCAGCGCTAGTGCCGCTATCGCCAGCCTGAGAGGTGATGCTCTTGAACACGTCCTGGGTGCTCGTGAGCCACAGCGTTTGCTGGTTCGCGCCGAGCAGTCGCATCCGCCCGGCGCCCTGCATGAGCTTGTCTTTCGTGATGCCCGGGCCGAGCGTGAGCAGCGCGACGGCATGTGGCGACTGTTTCATGTCGGACCCGCGAGCGCGCGCCTCGTCAAAGATCACTAAAGTGTCGCGCTCGTGGAGACTCGACGTGTGGTGGTGGTGGAGTAAGTCTCGGTCTTTCTCGAGCACCACCCAGCCATCGAATTGCGGCCGCGTGTCGTAATACGTCACGCCCTGGAACGTGAAACCAGGCTGCGCGACCAGAAACCTCGCGGCGTCGTGATTCGACACACCAGCGAGCAGTGCGCCCGTGTCGATCAGCGCGTGGGTTCGTTTACGGACCGCAAGAAGCAGTAACGACTGCCAGCACGCCGTGACTGTGGCAATTGCCTTGTCTTGCTGTTCGCTCCTTAACGGTTCGTACCCACGAGTCGCATCGAGCAGCAGCTGGATCATCTTGCCATCCGTGCCTCGAAGACCAGGTTCCGAGGGCTCGTGCTGCGCGACGCCGTGAGGCAGCAGGTAGTGCGTGTCCTTCGTGCCGGAAAACCCGATAATTCTCGAGCCGCGAGCCAGATCCCACGCGCTACGCGATAGCCGATGCGGGAACTGACGTGTGTCGCCGGGGAACACGCAGAAGTTGACGTAAAAGTTGACCACGTCGATCGCGAACCGGTACGTGCGGCAGAGCACCGCAAACTGATGGGCGTTGCCCGTGCTGATGTGCTCCACGCTTGACAGCATGGCGCGCTCTTCGGGGTCTTGAATTTGCGACGCGACGCTGCTGTACCACTCGTCGTAGTATCTTACAGTTTCAGACTCGTCCAGCGACAGCAGCACCTCGAACGCTCGACGCAGCTGCGCGTCGCTCAGCCCGGAGTGGTAGAACGCAAGCAACGTGAGCGCGATGCCCACATCAGGGTGACTGAACTCCGACCTCTCCGCGGGCAAGTCAGCTGCCTGGAACGGGATCGCAATCTGCTTCGGGCGCGATCCAGCTGGTGGATGTCCAAACTCCACTCGGTACCGCTTCTCCAGGCAAGTCTCGAGCACGTTGTACGCAAGCAGTCCTCGCAGTGCCAGCACCTGGTGTTTTACATGCAAAATCCCCGGCGGCATCCGCCGCATCGCTTCGTTGGCATCCACACTAGCATCCGTCAGTAAACGGACCAACGACGCTCGGACACCACCGCGATTCGAGCCGAACAGCCGCAGCCATTCGAGCTCGAACGGAGGTCGGTCGATGAGATCTTCGATCAGCGCGACTCGGAGTTCGGACCGCATCTTCTCCCCATCAGCCTCTAGCGAACTCGCCGCGTGAAGGCGAAAGCCTGAGTAGATACCTCCACTGCTCCCAGCGCCGAAGCGTTCCTGGTATTCGGCCTGTGTACTCCACGCATCTGGGTAGCGCTGGAGTATCTGCCGAACCCGCTTGCTTTGCGTGCTGATGAGAACACGGAAAAGCGCCTCCGCCGTAAGCCATCGCGTCGCACCGCCGTCGAGGGCCATGGACGCGCCCACGGCGTAGACGAGGTGGTATCCGTGGTGGAGCAGCGCGTCGCTTTCGTCGAAAATGTCGATGTAGTTGTCTGGATGAAGAATCTCGTTCAACTCCTCCGCAACCAAGTCTGCATCGTCGTCATCACCACCCTGACGGTTGAGTAGCTCTACGCGCTCGAGATCAAGCGACAGTCGGTGCTCTGGGGCGACCATGACTACAGCCCCGTTCCGCTTGGCCTCGGTGAGCACGTGGCGCATCATACACGCGTCCTCGTGTGTCAGCGTACAGCTGCGATTGAACGGCAGCTCGACGAACGGCAGGCTCAGCACGCTGGATGTGAGCACGCTCCACATGAGCTCGCGCGTTTCACTGAGGAGAGGTGACAGGAAGTGTGCACGCACGAGCTTCCCCACCCGAGGCGCCGAGCGTGCGGCGTAGCTATGGTAGAGAAACAGCATGGGCAAGATCACACGCGTCTTGCCTCGGCCCATGTTGAGCTGACAGATGCTGCCCGGATTCTCCAGGAGGTGCTTGGCGATCACGTACTGCTCGTGGCGGATTTGGAGCCCGCCTTCCACTTCAAAGACCAGCCAGTACGGGTGGTCTGCTGGCTTCCAGCTCCGCCTCGTTGTGTCCAGCTCTTCGAGAATGTCCGTGTCCGCGTCAGCAGCCACGATGCGCTCAAGTTTGTCTTCCAGCACACACAGTTCGAGCAAGCCGAGACACGTGTCCTTCCAGTTTTTGCGTTCCTCTTCCAGGCCGAACGGCATGACATCTCGCAGAAACTCATCGTCGACCGTTGAGCGCATCACGTCAGCTAGAGTAAAATCTACACCACGGCTGACCGTACGCGCGAGCTGATTTCGCACAGTGTTGGAGGCTTGGCGCAGCGCGTGTTCCAGACGTTGCTTCACGTCATGGCGTTTCGCTCGGACACCGTCGAGAAGCCGTCGAGCACCGCCACGCACTAGTTCGCCGCGCATCGTGGTGATGGAGTGGTTGTGGTGTCGATGAAACGTGCTCCAGCTTGTTTGCAGATCCTCCAGCATTCTCGTGCTCATCGTGTTCGATCCGTGAGGCGACAAGGGGAACGGTGGAGTCGTCGAGTCATCAGTCGACGAGACCAGGGGCCTGGGCTGCTCTCGGAGCGCTGCAAGCTCGTTTTCGCACTCCTGGACGAAGGTGGCGACAGCAGAGTCTTCCGACGCATCCACAATATAACCCTGTGGGCGCGGTCGAGCTGGTGATCTTGCGTGGACCAGATCAGCCGCCTCAGCAGACCCAAGCACATCCCACAACTCGGCACGACTGAGCCATTGGCGAACGGGAACGCGCTCTGCCAGCTGGCGACTGCCGTGCTGATGCCTGTATTCGTCGATCGCGTCGGAATAATCCACGAACGGGTGCTCGTGCGGTTGCTCCTCGAACAAAAACGCGAGTCGACGGGACTTTTCTAGGAGCACGCCGACCATGACTGCAAGCACGGGCGTTCCGAACGAGAAGCGAGTTGCGATACCAACAAGGTGCACTGCTGCCGTGGGAGAAAACGGCCGGGACGGGGAACACCCTCGCAGCATCTGAAGCGCCGCCTCGCCGCCCGTCATCCGCATGTCGCTCCACGGCACTCGATTGCTGGACGCCGCGTAGATCGCAGCCAATTGCAGGCGCGCTTCCAAGGTCTCCGGTTTGAACATTTCAAGGCGAGCATGCCAGTCGATGGAGAGAAACGAGATCGCCGCAGATGCGTCTCCTGAACACTCGATCTCTACAAGCCCAGTGTCCAGATTTGACCTCACAGATCCAATGGGGACGACAAGGCGTCGTATGTCAGCCCGTGACTCCTGCTTTTCGAGAAGCATGTACTGGCAAAAACGAAGCATCTGGCCGTGGAGTTGTTGTGTGTTGCTCAAGACGTACCCTCGATGTGTGATTGAGGACAGACGGCCGTTTGGCTGCCTTTTGAACCGCAGCCCGAAGCGTGGAAGGCTGATTTCGAGTGCATGCGGTGGCTTCTGCTGACGCAGTGTGTGGATGTACTGCGGATCTTCAAACTTGCTCAAGACATCCAACACCACGGGGTCTCCCACCACAAGCACAGGATACTCGCGGAGCTTCTTCATGAGCGTCGCGTAGTTCAGCAGCCGGTCATGACGAGGCACTTCGTAGCACCGCGTCGTACCATCTACATCGAATCGCAGCACGTAATACACAGCCTTGTCTGACGCCTGCACACCTCGTAGAAGCACAGTCTGCCTCTTCATCCAGTACCAGGCCGAGTACAACTTTCCCAGTCGAGCAGGTAGAACTTGCGCCAGCTGATCGCACCACTCGCTTGCGCATATCTGAAGTGTGTACTCGGAGCTCACTTCCTCGACGGAGAGGTTGTTCGAGTCCTCAGTCGCTCGAAAGCGGTATTGGCACGATAAACCCGAGTGCCGTGTCGTCTCGTAAACGCCTCCGGCGTACGTCACTTCAAAGTCTCGTCCGTCAAAGAGTTTTTGATACAGAGGCAGGCTTCGAATCGACGGTGGCAGACTTGTGGGGTGTCCGCCGTTGGATGTGACCGCCCCAGTAAACAAATTGATCCCGAACGAGGAGCCTGTTTCGTCGTCAACCCCAACAAAGCAGCATGAGACGCCCCCACTCCGCCGGTCCTGGATTTGTCGCCACTCAACACAATCGGGAACCACTGGAAGCACCACACGAGCAAGTTGCGTGAGCAGGTATTGCTTGTATGATGAGGCGTTGATAGTTTTGATGATGGGAACCACTCGGTTTGCCATCATCCATTCGATCTGGGACACCAGTGACACCACAGCCGCAGATTTGCCGTCGAGAGCGAAGAGTTTGGCGTGGTGGAACGACACGAGCAGTTCACACAGCTCCACGACTTCGTCTTCCTCAGGCTCCTCCTCGACGAAATGATTAAGGCACAGAACCGCGTTGCCGTACAAAATGCACTCACGCAGCCGCAGCTCACTCCGATCTTTATCGGACACGGCATCGCGCTGCCACTCTTCGCGGATTTCTTGAGCCCAAGTGCGCGCGGTTCGAGCCAAGATGAGGAGCAAAGGCTTGACAGAGCTGTCGAACTGATGAAGGAATGCTGCTATCTCGCTCAACATGGGAACGCAATCCCATCGCCGCGGCGACAGTTTGACTTTATCGATGAGCCGCGCTATTGTCGCTGAGAACTGTCGGACGCAAGTCTCATCTGAGAGGTCTTGATGCCACGTAAGTGCTGTTGTGGCTGAATGCTGGACAGCATCTGTCACCTTGATAGCACCAACTTGATACAGTGCTTGCCTGAGCACTGCCTTGGCAATCTCGTCGGACCACTGGAGCGAATCGGCAGCAACGCACGCAAATATACGTCGGAGTTGCTGAAACGGGTAGGAACGCAGCGCGCCCACACTCGTGAACACTGATGCTGCCTGGTCAGTGTCGTCGCGATCGCTGCCCATACGCTGTTGTGCGTAGGTCATATTTCCTCGGTCTGGACCGTTGTCACCGGGATACGTGAGGGCCCATTCCCAGCGCTGGCATCGATCTCCGGGATCGTGCCGGGGAGCCTCAACAGCCACTCGCGGCGTGAAGAACCGTCTTGAGTCAGCGGCATCCACTTGGAACGGATTCACCCACGTCCCGTCTTGTCGCTGACCTGGTTGCCACACCACGGTTGTTTCCGATCCGTTTGGGAACCACACACACGAATACGCAAATGCCTCAGCGCACGAGACATCGTCAATGCTCATCGGCCCGAACTCTGTTGGGATCTCCATCGGAGCAGGATAAACCGACAAATACTCTGCACGCTCCGCGCTTGGAAGCTCTCCAACGATGCCTTCTAGGTGCGTGAGCCAACAGGTCTCACTTGGGGCTGCATCAACGATACCGGATGAAGGAGGAGTCAGCGCGCGTCGAGCACGCCAGCACAGCTCTGCCAGGTTCTCAATTGGCTCAGGTGGCGCCAGCAGAAACAGAATCTGGAGCGCTTCTTCTTGGTTTGCGGGTAGTGGGCTCACGGCAAACTCTGGCATCTGGATCAGCTCGTCGCGGAATGCTGTCTTTTGCCGAATGAGCTCCGTGAGTCGGTAGATATCTTCGCTGAAGACTTGAGTCTGCCAGTTGGAGAGGTACCGCGGAGGCTTCCCTCGCGGGTGCCTGCTCAGCCATTCCCATCGCAACGCCTCTTCGGCGGCCTTGAGGTTGTGCTTCATGTCGTTGAGCGCCACCGAGTAGCTCCGA
Organism: Pythium rhizo-oryzae; assembly: GCA_027475725.1. Taxonomy (NCBI): domain Eukaryota; phylum Oomycota; class Peronosporomycetes; order Pythiales; family Pythiaceae; genus Pythium; species Pythium rhizo-oryzae. The sequence goes on from JAMFLL010000546.1 coordinate 13,675, forward strand.
ATCTCCTGCCGTACCAGCTCAAGGCTTGCCTTGCGCGCTGCAATCGCGGCCCATTGAGACTCGCACACGACCCGGAAGCGCGACACGACTTCGAGGTAGAGGTCTTGGTAGACAGGCAGGGTCTGTCCCATCCGGCGCGCCAACGTAAGCGTGCCCTCTTGGTGCGACAAGTCGAATAGCACCTCTCCTTCGGCTTGAGCGTTCCAGTCGTGGATGTACCGGACAACGTGGCGAAGCGCCGTGCGACACTGGAGCTCTCGCAGCACGCACACCTCGAGCCCGTGCCAGTCAAGCGCAATCTTGTGCTGCTGGACATCCGTGAACGCGTCGCAGCAGTGACGATGCGCCAAGCAGAATGCAACCCACGACAGCACTACGAACACGCTTTGCTGCTCGATCCGGCGAGTGTCATCACTGTGCGGTGGTGCCTTCAGCGCATGTTCTTGATACCACGTCATTATGTCCAGTAACGGTTCCGGAGCAAACTGAGGGAGCACATCCCGCGAGACGGGTTCAGTCAGACTTGTCGAGTGCCTAAAGAAGAACTTCTCGACCACACGTGCGCCGAACAGTTTCTTCGCGCCTTCGTGGGGCTCGATCGACTCGAGGAACACCAACACGTCGACCGCAGAGGTCGGCTCCTGTTCCAGCAGCACGTACTGGCTGTTACTCGAGGCGACGGCGTGCGGCGAGCCATGACGTCCATTGGCTTTCCACGCGTCGAACGGCATTTGATCTGGTGCCGCGAGCGTCGGGTATGTAGGTGCGTCACTGTCTGGCAATTGCGTTGGGATGGTGTACTTGTCGGCTTGCGCTTGACTCCACTCCACCACCGCAGTGTCGATGCGCTGTCGCCATGCCTCACACTTCACCAGGATACCCTTCGCATCGTAGCCCTCTTGATCCAGCTGCGTGGCTCGATCCACGACGCGCTCGAGCATCTCAAAGCACTGGTCGACCGTGCGCCAAAACGAGCTCGCGCTCGCGGTCTCAAAGTACTGTTTCCCGTCGACGGGCACTTCACGGTCGAGCAGCGCGCCGTGGAACGCGATCAACACTTTATCGTACAACACCGAGTGCTTCGGAAGAGCCTGGCGCAGCGCCGCGCACACGAGCGGCCAGCACGTGTCCCTCGCGGCGCCGCCCGTGTGCAAACCCACGTCCGTCATGCCGCCGCGGGGCATGCGGCGCGTTTGCATCGTCGTCGGAGTCTCCATCGCGTCTACCACGGTCCGCACTGTCGCGACTAGAAAATGCGGGGTCTTCTGGTGGCCCACGGCCGCACTGGCACCCGCGGCGCCGCGTGCGGTGCCCGTGATCCGCGCGGCTGCCGCCATCGCGTCTCGGATCTTCGCGTAAATGTCGTTGAGCGAGGCGCACGGAAGCTGTCCGCACGAGAGCACGACGTGGCCCTGCGGCGTGGCGCTGTCCACACACTCGCCGGACGGTAGAAAGTGGCGCGTCCACGCCCATTGGTCCAGCGCGAGTACCCGCAGTGCGACCGTGTGGACGCCCACGCGCTCGGCCTGGAGCACGCCGCCGTACGCGGGGAACCACTGGACCGTCCACACGTCGCCCACGGCCGCACGCGGTGGCGCGTCTTGGAGCTGCGTCCAGCCGCGACGCAGCCACACGAGCTCTTGCGGCGTGAACGCGTCCAGCGGCGCGTGGCGCTCGTCGTTGCTGCCGGTTCCGTCTTCTAGAACAGCGTCAATAGAGGAAGCCAGCGCGTCGCGCAGCCGCCGGCAGAGCGCCTCGGACTGTGTGGCGCTGGGTCGCTGGGTCTTGAATCGGAAGACCGCGTTGAGCAGCTCCGCGTGCGCCGCGACGGCACCATCGCGGCGTGGCAGCGGATCCGCCTCCGCCATGGACGGTGCCATTCTGAGCCCATGTTGCCGCCCGCGGAGATTCCCATCAAATCAAACGTTCGGATCAGACCTCATTCGATGCTTGGGGACCAATCGGAAGAAGTAACAGATCTGATGCCGGTGAAAACTTCCTAATCTAGTATGTTGGTGAACCCGCCGCCAACGGAGCCAAACACACAGAGCAAAAATGGGCCGCTACACGACGGTGCAGACGTACACGGACAAGGACGCCAAGGTCGCGGCGATCGCGTACTCGGCCGCGACGAGGGGCGATGCGTCGTCCGTGGCGGCCCCCGCCGCGCCCGAGGTGCCGCTGGGCGACAGCGCCGCCTCGCAGCAACGCGGCGGCGACGCGAGCGGCGAGAAAGGCGGCGACGACCGCTTCAGCACGGTGCGCGTCGAGAACGTGTCGGGCAGCAGCGCCGGCGCCGGCAGCGGCGACTTCCACATGTACCGCGCGGCGCGAAGACGGTGCGTGCGCGCGTGTTGCGAGCTGTGTTGTATCAGTATGAGCACGGCGCCAGAGGCAGCTTGTGCGTCGGTGGTTGAGTGCATTTCTGACGGACACGGGCGTTGTGGACAGGGAGCTGGACCGCGTGGAGCGCATGGAGAAGGACTACAAGAAGCGCAAGGAGCAGGAGGAGTTTGAAGCCACGCGGAAGCGCAACCTCAGCGAGTTCGAGGCGCGCGCGGCCAAGCGCGCCGAGAAGCGGCGCAAGCGCAAGGACCGCGCGAAGGCGCGCACGCTCGACCAGGCGCTAAGCGGCGGCGAGAGCGACGCCGAAGATGTCAAGAAAACAAGTGAAGAGACCAAGGAGGCGGACGTGCTGCCGGAGACCCCCGGCGGCGTGCCCGAGATCGCGAACGACGGCTCGTTCCTGGAACGCATGCTGGCGCTGCAAAAGCAGCAGCAGCAAGAGCAAGGCAAGGACCCAGCAACCAAGAAAGCGTAAGGATACA
>JAMFLL010000546.1:16602-32824 GCA_027475725.1 Pythium rhizo-oryzae
CGAACGACGGCTCGTTCCTGGAACGCATGCTGGCGCTGCAAAAGCAGCAGCAGCAAGAGCAAGGCAAGGACCCAGCAACCAAGAAAGCGTAAGGATACATATACTATGGCGATCAGACGGGTAGACGGGTGGGGGGCGTGATGAAGGCGAGGAGGTTCGCCACGCGAGAGCGCCCACTCCGAGAACATCCAGCTACAAAAATGCCATTCTCGTTCGCATTCACTTTGAACGAGTTCTTTTGATCCTGGTGGAGCACAAATGCTGATATCATCGGCTTCGCAGCCAAAAATACCCAAATATCCACTGATATAGAAACTTGAGAGATGAACTGTGAAATCTCGGTTTGTCATTCCAGTTTCCCGTGTTGGAGAAGGCAAGACGGGGAAATCCCAAGGATATGGCGACGATATCGCCAGGATATCGCGCCCTATGGGGCGTTCCCCCGTGGGCGTCCTCCGTAGCGGGTTGTCTCTTCCTTTCAGCGCGCGTGCGTGCGTCGCACGCGCGGGTCTCCGCAGTTGTGCATTCGGTTTCTGACGCGCGCAACAAGCCCCAACCTACCCATTTCTGGAGAAGATGGTCGCGAACGCTAGCAACGACGACGACGGACATGACGAGCTGCTTCTCGCGGTCTTCCGCTTCAAGAACCGGCGCCCGAGCGACACGCAGACAGCAGTGTTCTGCCGGCGGCTGCGCGACGCGCTGGGCGCGCGCGTGCGCCAGTTAAGCGAGGAAGAAGAGGAAGAAGAAGATGAAGGTGAAGATGATGAAGAAGAAGACGGTGACGACGGCTTCGTCGAGTCCAGCGCGATCGTGGGGGCGAAGGCGGGGACGATAGTACCGGCGACAACGACGGTGCTGACGGAGACGGCCGTCCACCTGGACCCGCTGAAGGACGACCGGCAGACGCCGCTGGACCGGTTCTCGGTGCGCGACCGCGCGTGGCTGCGTCGCGGGTGGCCGCAGCTGCTCGGTGCGCCGGCACGAGACGCGCCTGTGGGTTCGGTGTGGACGCTCGACTGGTTCCCGGCGTACGCCGGCGTGCTCCAGGCGGAGCAGGTGGGCGTGGACACGGTCGTGCTGCGCGTCGTGGCGCTGGACAAGTGGGAGTGGACGCGCCATTTCGTACCATCGGGCGAGTGCGTCCACAGTGCCGTGCCAACAAAGCACGCAGTGCTCTCGTGCGGCTCGCTGGACACGGCGTTGATGAATGCGTTCCGCACGCACCTCGATTTGGCGCTCACAAAGGCCAAGCAGCGGACGGGCGCGCAGCGGAGCGCGGCGACGGGCGAAGGCTCGAGCCAGGGCCACCAGAAGACGCCACAGTTTCTCGTGGCGGCGGTGCGCACGGCGATCGGGACGGTAGCCGAGACCCCACAGACCCCCGCTGCGACGCACAAGCCACGAGGAGGCATGACCGACGTCGGGTTGCACACGGGCGGCGCCGCGAGGGACACGTGCTGGCCGCTGGTGTGCGCCGCGCTGCGCCAGTCGCTCCCGCCCAGCGGCGTGCTGGCTGACAAAGTGTTGTTGGCGTTCTTTGCCGCGCTGCTAGAGAAGGAATTGGGCGTAATGATCACGGACTCGCGACGCGCGCTGAGTGGGGACGGTCGCTTCTGGGGCCACATCGACAGGTGCATGGAGATGCTTCACACGATCGCCACTGCTGTGATGGCGCTCGTTGACAACGGTTACGAGGGTGGTGGGTGGCTGGTCAAGTGCCAGCGTTGGCGAAGCACTCTGGATGCGGCGGTGGCGAGGTGGCATGAAGTGGAAACACGAAAGTATAGTCTCCCAGATCTGTCGGAGTGCGGTGCCGAAGATACGTACCGGTTCCCTGGCCCCTGCTTCCCGCCAGACCAGACGCTCTTCAACACTGTGACTTGTGGGAAGTCGTCACAGTCCAGCGAGACTGCGAGTGATGCCACGCAGGCGTATGTGTTCATCGATCCGTCTGTGTGTTCGCCTGGTCAACTGCTGAAGTATGTGGAGTCGTTGAAGCCCCAAGATGACGCGAAGAAGCTGGTCGGGCTTCGGGCGATCGAAACTCTGCTTACCGCGTGGTCGAAATGTCTCACGGACTCATCGCTCGACTCTGCTCCGCATGCAGTCGAACCTACTGCGCTGTTGCAGTTGCTCACGTGGTACCGGGACAACCAACCGAAGGAGTTTCACGGCGACGAGTCAAGACGACTTGAGCAACACAGCATGTACGTTGTGCTTGCGTGGGTTACTTTCTGCTTGGCCCACCAACGCTGTGCCGAGAGATTTCATGACGTGGCGCATTACCAGATTGCGTTGGACTACCATCGTCTCGACGTCTGCGTTCTGCGAGACCGTTTGGCTCGGCAGTCTGTCCTCCGAGTTGCCCAGTACATTCGAGACTGGAACAAACGCGCCACAGGCGTGGGCTTGTTTGATCTCGCGAACCATGCCGGAACGCTCGGGCTCGCGCGGCGCTTGGGCAAGTTGATGTACGAAGACGCCTACATCAAGGTCCAAGAGAAGTGGCATTCCATGTGTCAGTCAACATGGGGTACGATCTCGAGGCGGAAGGATGAATTGCAAACCGTGCGTCAAGAGATTGCAAACTATGAAGCCAGTGTGCGGCAGACGAAGGCGAGCCTGGCGGAAGAAGAAGCTCGGCTCTTGCGCGAATGGAATGCGGAAAACCCCCCGGCATCCGATCGACGGTACTATCGTGGCTCACCAAACCTAACGAACAGACGGACTGGCCAGTACAAATCTGAGATCCGTCGCCTTGAGAATGTGATTCGCCAGAAGCAAGGCAAGCGCGATCGGCTGCGACGAATGCCCGAGTTCGTGACGAGCCCTTTGCCGTTCGACAAGGGCGATGCGCTACAGGTGCTGTGCTTGATGGCGCCACCAGCGGACATCGATGTTCTCGCCGAGCTCTGCTGGCGTGCCCAACGCTCGTTGAGCCCGTCAGCATCGTCTACCAGTGTGGCAACAGCGGATCCAGGCGTGAAGACTTGGCGATCACACTTCGAGCTGTACTCAGGTTTGGTCTTCGGTGCTACGGGTATTGCTTCCCCAGCGCAGCATGCGATCGCGTATCCGTGTGCACTGACCGTTCCGTCGACATTCGGCCCGATGTGGATTGACGACGTATGGTCCGAGGAAGGGTTCGTCAGTTCCAGTTCGTGGTTCCCTGACGTTGCAAATTCGACCATCCATTGGCGAGATGATTCGAGCAACAGTCGTTGGGCAAACCCGTTCTTAGTGGACGCGCAAGTGTCGCGTGAGCTGTTCACGCCCCGCATGCTTCGACGCCAGTGCAATGACTGGCAATGGGCAATCCATTTCCCAGTTTCGGACGCGCCGAAGCGTGGTAATACCACCTATGCTCAGTGGGGACAACGCGTTAGTGCGGCAGAACAAGCTGAAGGAACTCTCGAGTTTTGCAATCGCGGAGCATTGCGCTCGTACCCTATGCAACAAGTTCGACGCGTGTTTGCAAGCGTGGAAGGTGACTCACTGGACTGGTCGAACACAGCGGTTGCATCTTTGGTTCGGCAGGCGCTGTATCAGTGTGGTCTTATCGAGGAAGCGTACACACCACTTCGCTTCGCGTGGCACGAAGATCTTGAAGTTGAAGCATATGTGCTCGGGTTCTGTGGAATCATTCGTCGGCTCGTCGATGAACTCGACCATTCTCCCCGACGCTGGGAGTGCATTCCGCTTGTGAGCGAGTTGGCAGGCTTCATTTGCCAGTACAGTGATGCAGCGATGCAGTCGGTGAAGAAGCTGTCACACATGGCGCGCCGATGGGCAGAAGATACCCGTCGCCTCTGGCAACGTGATGGAGTATCAGATGCGGAGCGCAAGGAGCTGCGGACACGAGAGTGTATCCTCTACGGGTATGCAGTCCTCTGCTATGATTTTTTCGGCGTTGAATCGTCCAGTGAGGTTGACGTCAAGGAGATTTGTGAGCTCCTGGTTCTGTTTCATAATGCGAAGCTCTTTGTCGCAGGCGACAAAGCCTCCGTGGTTGACGCTATCCAGTCCAAGGTTGACCGGATGATGGCGGATCGCGTCGCGTCGATCACCAAGTGTTTGATGATGTCGCTCGAATGCTCGCAGTTGTTGACGGGGCTTTGCCGCTGCGTGGATTCGTCCGCACCGGAGAACTTAACGTGGTACAAAGCGAATGTGCACAGCGGAGGGCGATACTCCTCGTGCTTTTCTGCCAAGATCGGTGACTCGGCCTCGTACTACCTACTCAACGTGTTTTCGGGCGCGATTGAAACGGACGGCAGTCTTCCCAGTGGGCTCCCCGCCTCAATTCGCCAGATGCCGCTCTATCGCAGGCTCTTTGACGACCTTGATTTTGAAGTCACGCGACGGCTGGATGTCTACACTACCACGAGAAATATTGACGAGTCGATCCATTATCGATTTCGAGTCCACGAAGGCACCGGCGAGCTAGTGGTTGAGGAGGACAGCCCATCAGCGACGATGCAGCTGTGCACAGAAGCGTGGTGCAAGCAGTTTGAGGCGGTATTTCCTCGTCGTCTTGCGACTCTCTACGTACACTGGTACTGGATCGATCAGGACGTCGTCTTCTTGCGGCTCCCTCGTGTGCTTGAGACGCAGGTCCATTTTGTTGTGAAGTTCGATGGTGCTGGTCGTGCTCTCTGTTATGAAGTTCCACGCCAAGATTGGGGTTCCTCGTACATCCAGCTCGTCTCTCGAACGTGCCAGTACCCAGTCTTCGTTGTCGCTCGTGCGGGTCTCCTCGATGTCATCTGCAAGTTCGAAGCGTCAGAGTACGTTCACGTAACGCGCCACAGCCTGGCAGACAAATTTCTCGAGGTGAGTCTGCCTCGGTTTGGGCTCCAGTTCCGTCAGGATGCGCAAGGCCGCCTCGTGTCCCTCAATCACCGTGGCTTTGTGCTGAGTAGAGAGCAACAGCTCGGCAGCGGTCAAATGCCTCGATTCAGACAATATCTCGTGCTTTGCGCGGAAGGTCCTTCAAGTGGTGCCAAGCAGCGTCGCATTTTGATACCGGCAGGCCCGGTAGAAACGAGCAACACCGGAAGCGCACCCGGTACCGTAAGTGTCGCTGTGTCCGATGACCCATCGGCGGTGCTATCATACTCTGCGATCGATGAGCACTCTCGCCTCCAAATCTTCACACCAGACACCATCGAGGCTCGACTGCAGCTTGCAGCGATTTTTGCAGCCAGTGACTCGCTACTGCCGTGGGACGATCTCGGTATGACTGGCGGGGAGGCTGCACTGCAGCTTCTTCGAGGATGCACTCCTTCGCGGCCCCTTTCGGTATCGGCCACGCAGTGTCTCGTCTCTATTGCAACCAACTTCGCGTTCCGGACACCTGTGCTGACTCTGCTAGTCGCTCTGCTGCTAGCAAAGTCTCGTCGCCTCAGTTTCCTGTTCAACTCGGATCAGTCAACATCAGTTGCAATCGACGATGCCTTGGACGAGTACCGGAGCAGGCTGAACAGCTCTTCTTCTGCCCACATGTACCCGTCACGCCAGCGTCTGTCTCGAGCGGAAGAGTGGGACCTTCTTGGGTCTGCCGCAGCATCGGAGACGTTGCATTCGCGCGCATACCGAATGCATGCTGGTATAGCGACGACTCCACCAATCGACCAAGATCCTCCAGTTGAACCTTCATTTGTTCGCGAGCGTCAACTTGAGCTGGCGTCGTACGTGACTCAGAACTGCGTCGTGTCAGGGGGCTCTAGGGATGACGATCTGGTGCCTGCATTTCCGCTGTCTCCGCCAGTGTCCAACGCTATGGGAGAGCAAATGGTCACTGAATTGCGAGAGAGCTGGGAGTGCTTCCATCGCCACGACTCCAGCTCCGCACTCACTTTACCGGCGGACGATATCTTGAGTCGTTTGCGCATGATGGCATCCATGGTCCGTTCGAAGCAAGATAGCTGCTGGGCATCTATGACGCAAACTGTTGATCAAGCACGCACTTCAGTGAGGGATGGTCTGTTGGAGACAATTGGCCGGCACGGACAACTGAAAATGGCCGACGTCATGCGAAGCGTGCTGGACGAGAATGTGGTGCTGGAGTTTGCTCCTAGTATGGGTTCACCCGCTCGGGAGCTCTGGAAACGGAACTCAATCTGCTTGCTGGAGTTGTGCGTACTGGAAGACAAGATCGAGCGTATCATCGCTGCTCACGGCAGCAACAGAGTACTCGATGAGCTTCAGACGACAGTACCGTCTTGGGAATCAGAGCAACACCCATACTGGCTTGTTTTCGAGGTCGAAGGCCGTCTACAGATCCGACAGGAGCAGTACGTCATCGCCAAACACCTCATCGAAAATCCAGGCAGCATCTGTCAGCTCAACATGGGGCGCGGCAAGACTCGCGTGATCCTCCCGATGTTGTTTCTACACTACAGCTACAGCTCACGTCAGCTGCCGACGCCGTCACAGCTTCTCCGTGCACACTTCCTCTCCCCGCTTCTCAGCGAGACCCGCGACTTTATGTGGCGAGTGCTAACGTCTGGGGTTCTCCAGCTTCCCTTCATCGAGCTTCCGTTCAACCGTAGCTGCTCGCTTGGGCGTCGCGAGTTGCGAATGATGCAACACGTGCTGGGTGAAGCGAAACGTAATGGCGCAGTGGTAATGGTCGCACCAGAGCATCGACTGTCTCTCGAGCTCAAGCGCGTGGAGATGCAGTCACTTGTCGAGGCGGACAAGCCCTCCGCCGAGCTACGCGTGCTGGATGATGTGCTGAACCGAGCACAGTACGTGGACATCTTTGACGAAAGCGATGCGCTGCTCCACCACGGGTACCACCTCGTGTATGCAGTCGGTGCCTCGGTCGCGCTGGATGGCGGGTCCAATCGCTGGCTCACGGCAGAGGCGCTTTTGCGAGTCTTGGTCAGTGACAAGAGTGCTCGCGTCCAGACCATGCTACGAGAGTATCCGGATGTGTGGAGTTCGCGACCTGAGTATCTCGAGCGCCCAGGCGGTACGAGTGGTGGAGGAACGTTCAATGGGTTTCAACTCGGTATCTTACGTTCCAGCGATACGAGGGGTGAAGTCGCGAGGCAAGCGCTTAAGTGCGCGCTGGTGGAAGACCTCATGGACCACGCGCCGTTTGATCTCGAATGGCTCAAGGTGTTCAGCGCCGACCCAGGCCGACGAGCTGCTTTGGTGCGTTTGCTTACAGATGTGACGATTGGCGTGGAGGAGGCCATGCAGGACATGCCACCAGCTATTGCAAACTTCAAGCAGCAGGTGCTCGCCTTGCGTGGACTCTTGTCGTTCGGCGTGCTCGATAACTGCCTACAGAAGCGCTACCGCGTCAACTATGGACACCCGACCCCGGGGACAAGACCGAAGGCGATTGCTATCCCGTACCAAGCGGCTGATCTTCCCGCAGAGAGGTCCGAGTTCAGCCATCCGGATGTTGGCATCTTGCTCACACTGCTGTCGTTTTACCATTCCGGGCTTCTCGACTGGCAAATCCGTCGGGCCTTCGAGATGCTGCTCTCGCTGGATGCGTCGGAAAGCTCTCGTTACTATGGCGAATGGTTTGACAGTATCGCGTCTTCGATCGTACATGCTCGAGAGCGACAGACGCTTGTGAACCTCGCACACATCAGTCTGGACAACGCCCACCAGTTCGGCATGGTGTGCTCCACGTATCGGTACGCGATCGAAGTCGTCAACTTCTACCTGAACTTTTGCGTCTTCCCACGAGATACGCGTCAGTTTCCGAGTCGGCTCTCTCGTACCGCATGGGATCTCGTGAGTGGGTCGAGAATTATTGGCTTCTCTGGTACCAACGATACGCACGCGTTGCTGCCTCTCGCCGTGAGCCAGCGTGAGCCGGACGAGCCTGTTCTTCGTGGCACGAACGGCAAAATGGTCAAGTTGCTCCTCGAAGCGACGCGCGGCTATGAGTTGCTGGAATCAAGTGACCGCGATGCCGAATCAGCGGTGGATGAAGAGCTCTCGTCGACGCGCGCGTGCTGGCAGTCGCTTCTCCTCTTTGCGATCGGCAAGAAATGCGACGCGCTGATCGACACTGGTGCACTGCTAGCCGGCGTATCGAACCACGAGGCTGCCCAGTTCCTTGTTGGCCTTCCCGGGTTTGCGCAACAAGGAGTGACGTATTACGACACGCGACCCGGCTTTGATAGGTGGATGGTGCTCGTGAAGGCGCGCAACCTCGTGCAGCCGCACAAGACCTCGTCGCTGCGCGAGAGCGATACATTCGTGGTGTTTGACGAAGCGCGGTCGCGCGGTTCGGACATGAAACTCCTCACGCAAGCCACGGCGTTGCTGACGCTCGGTCCGACGATCACGAAAGACAAGCTTATGCAGGGCGCTGGTCGCATGCGACAGCTCGGCGCGCACCAGCAAACGCTCTGGCTCACCAGTACGTATGACGTGTACACGAGCGTTCAACACCAGAAGAGCAGGCACGGCGACGGGATCGGAGATGCATCAAGGCTCTCGGTAACTGACATTCTTAGCTGGGTGGTCGACAACACGCAGCGGCAGTGCACGCTAGGTCTTCTCGAGTGGGCGCAGAGCGGCGTCCAGTACCATGCGAAAGAAGTGGATGCCGCGTGCGAACTTCAAGCGGACGACTGGAGTCTCGAGGGTCAATACGCGGGCGCTCAGAACGAGAGGCTCATCAGCGAGATTGTCGAGAAGAAGATCGCGACAAAGATGGCGTTGGTCATGTCGCCCGAGCAGCCGCAAGCTGAGCCGCACGCCGAGCCGCGCGCCGAGGGTGAGACAGCGATGACTGATAGTTTGGCGCCTGCGCTTCAACAGATTCGTGCGCACGGGGAGCTGTATGGCAGCCAAGACGCGGTTTGTGTGACGAGTCTGGGCGAGGAGTGTGAGCGCGAGCTTCAGATCGAAGAAGAGCAGCAAGAGGAGCGCGAGAGCATCCGCCATGAGCTCGATCCGTGCACGGAGAGCGTCTGGGACGTGCGGTTGCTACTGAACGCCGTCTCTGCCCGAGAGCTCGGCGCAGCGCGTGTGATCTCACTGGAGGCAGCGGCGAGCGAGCGTCTCCAGCCGCGCGAGTGTGCGAAGATCGCGTGGGCTCCGTGCCAGATCTACGGTTCGACCAGCTTTTGGTCCACCGTGCAGACCCGCGGTCGCTTTGCCTCCGCTGGAGGCTTTGCGTGGACCTCATATTTTCGCCGCATCCACGGCATGCTCTTCTTCCCCGACGGGACCACGCTGCTGCTGTCGGAGCGCGAAGAGGACGCGGTTCTCGCGATGCTCCACGCCGAGCGCCTGGACGACCGTCCCAGCGGGCTGCGTCGCGGCCAGTTTGTGTTCGTTCAGCTTCCGTACATTACCGGTTTCTTGAGACGCACGGCGCCGATGGTGTTGGCCGACTCGCTAGACATACCCGCCTCGTCGCTGCCGCTGGCTCTGGGCTGGGACCACGGGCTCTCTGTCGTGCCTGAGACCCTGACGATGCCGTTCGCTGCGGTCATTGCGTGCTGCTTACTGAACGGCGACACGGACCTGTTCCTGGACTGTCACCCGACGCAGGCCGAGTCCGCGCTGCGAGCGCTGTTGGGTCCGCTGCGCCGCCGTGAGGAGACACTTCAGGCGTTCATCAGTCTCCGTGGCTTCACGGCGCGATGGAAGCGCTCGTGTCTCCACGCAATCGCAAAGCGCCTGGACTTGGAGGACGACTCGTCCCAGGCTTAAGGCCGGGAACGTAACAAGAGCACAACGAGAAAGAAGTCCATGCCAGTGGCGCAGACCGAGGCGTATATTTGCACTGTGAATCAAAATTCGCCTTCATCGCAACATGGGTCCATGGATAACGTGTGGCGCTTACTAGTTGAGCACGAAGAGGTCGAGCATCTTCTTGGCCTCACGAGGCTTGACCTGCGGCACGAGGTGGCCGGCGCCCTTGACCGTCACGTACTTGAGCGCGCCGAAATCCTCGAGGAAGCCGGCGGTCTGGTCGGCGCCCTCGGCGTCCTGGACCGTCCAGATCGAGCGCTTCTGCTGGCGCGGCAGCTGGAGCGACTCGACGGCCCAGAGGCCGCCGATAAAGTCGCACACCATGTCCGCGTCGCCGTGGTAGATCACGCCCTGGACGCCGTGGTCCAGCAGGAACGTCCAGAGCGGGCGCACCACCGCGCCCAGCGTGGCCTTGTAGTCGAGCAGCTTGTGGGTCTTGATCTGCGCGATCGTGGACGCGTTGAGCCCCTGGAACTTGCCGAACACGTCGATCGACGTGGTCGTGAGCGCGTCGCCGCTCCACGTTTTGATCTCGAGGTTTGTGTGCATGGCCGCGCGGACGGCCGGCAGGTTGAAGTAGCGCTCGAGGCTGCGCGAGTCGAGGCACATGCTCATGGGGTTGCCGATCGGGTGCGGCAGGCCGCTCGCGGGCGACAGCACCTCGCGCACGAGCGCGCGCACGCCGTCCTCGGTCGTGCCCACGCACCGGTCGTAGATGTTGTACGAGTTGATGTGGTACGAGTAGAGCGACGTGAGCGCGTCGAGCGTGGCGACCGCGCAGGGCGAGGTCGGGTCGCCGCCCAGCAGCGCGTTCGTGCTGGGCTCGAACTCCTTGAGCTCCGGGCAGCTCGAGCGCACGCGCTGGTACAGCTCCGTGCTCAGCAGTCCGTGGTAGTACGCGTACACGAGCATCGAGAGCCCGCCAAACTCGTTGACGCCGTTGCCGACCACAAACTTGGTGAGCTTGATCTGGCGGTCCGCGGCCGCGAGCGCGTTGCCCTCGACGATGCGCTTGGCCGTCGTGGGCACGTAGATGCCGCCGTAGCTCTCTCCGGAGATCACAAAGTCGTTGGCGCGCAGCCAGGGAAACTTGTCGAAGAACGCCTGGAGCGCCTGGTAGAGCTCGTCGGCCTGCGCGAGGTCGTCGGACGCGTAGACGCCGCTCGTGTTGTAGGAGAAGCCGACGCCCACGGGCGACTCGATGCAGAGGAAGTTGGCGTTTTGGTTCCACGCAAAGTCGTTCACGCGGAGCGACTCGCCGTCGTCGTTGACCAGCAGCGGGCCGTTCTCGGAGAAGCACCCGGAGAGCGAGCTGGCACCGGGGCCGCCGTTGAGCCAGAGCAGCACCGGGTCCGCCGCGGCGGTGGCACTGCCGTTGGCACTGCCAGCGGCCTGCGACTCGGCGAAGAAGTAGAAGGCCTGGCCGCCGTTGCCGATGGGCAGGTACCCGGAGAAGAGCCGCGCCGTGTAGCTCTCGGGCTTGCCCGGCAGCGACCGGATCTCGTCCGCGGCGCCCGGGAACGAGGCGGAGGTGGCGGAGGAGAACGAAGAGGAGGAGGTGGAGGAGAACGAAGAGGAGGAGCGGATCTGCGCCGACGGCGAGGAGACGAGCACGCTGCCGGCGACGAAGAGCGCGGCGGCGCCCAGCGCAAAGGCCGCGAGCCTGTGGACGCGCGCGCGCAGCGGCACGGCGCCGATGGGCGCGTAGGCCGCGGAGGAGAAGGAGGAGGCCATGGCAAGGACGTCCGTGGTGGAGGATTCCCAAGTGAGTGGACGGACGGAGGAGAGGGGAGATCAAGAACCGAAAGGGAGGAGATCCAGCGGAGGAGCGGAGGAGAACAGCACGGAATGCAGACGACGATGGTGGGACCCGCGCCAGTTGCGGCGCCGCTGACGGCAACGGAACGTGATTTACAGAACCGGTGTGCTTATAAGCACACCGGTTCTGTTCTGTGATTACGCATCTCCCGTCCAGATCAATCATCCCGCAACGGCGGAACCGATCTCCTCTCTTACAGTAGTACCTTCTTTTGGAACGCTCTGGCATCGAAGAGTAGTAACCTTGGTTACGGCTCACCACTTCAACTCGAGGTGATACCTACACTTGTTGGAACACAAACTGGTCCAGCATGGCCTTGGCCTCCTTGGGCTTGTCGGTCGGCACCATGTGCCCGGCGCCCTTGACCGTCACGTACTTGAGCAGCCCAAAGTCCTCGACGAACCCGGCGGTCTGGTCGTCGCCAGCGACGGTCCACGCGGCGCGCGGCTGCTTCCGCGGCAGCTGGAGCGACTCGACGGCCCATAGACCACCAATAAAGTCGCAGGTCATGTCGATGTCGCCGTGGTAGATGAGTCCCTGGACGCCGCTGTCCACCAGCGACGTCCACATCGGCGTGACCGTGCCCTGCTGCGTCAGGTCGTACCGGAGCACTTTGTTCTGGATGATCGTGTCCACCTCCTCGGCGGTCTTGTTGAGCATGTCGGCCAGGTCAAAGTTGGCCGACGTGAGCGACACGTCGTACCATTTCGCGACCTCGGGCTTGGTGTGCATCGCCGTGCGGACGTCTGGGAGGTTCAGGTACGTGCTGAGACCCGAGAAGTCGAGGCACAACGACATAGTGAGCCCGATGGGGCGCGGCGTGGCCTGCAGGGGGCCCTCCAGCTCGTCCAGCACGCTCTGGAGCCCTGCCAGCGGGTCGCCACCGTTGCACTTGGCGTAGATGTTGTAGTTGTTGATGTCGAGCGACTGAATCTGCTCGTATGCACCCATCACGGCAGTGGCGCAAGCCTCTGGCACGTCGTCCGCGATCTTGGCACCCGGCACGAGCATGCCAGGGCAGGCAGTGTTCACTGATGCGTACGTCTCCGTGGTGATCAACCCGTGGAAGTACGCGAACGCGATCTTGCTCAGCGACGTGTACTCGTTCACGCCGTTACCCACGACAAACTTCTTCAAATTGATACGCTTCGACGCGTCGCCCTCCGTCGCTTTGTTACCCTCCACGATCCGCTTGGCCGTCATCGGCACGTACACGCCACCGTAGCTCTCGCCCGAGATCACAAAGTCGTTGGCGCGCAGCCAGGGGAACTTGTCGAAGAACGCCTGTAGCATGAAGTACATGTCGTCGGCCTGCGCGTCGTCGGACGACGCGTACACGCCACTGGCGTTGTAGGTGAATCCGACACCGATGGGCGACTCGACGCAGAGCATGTTGGCGTTTTTGTTCCACGCGTAGTTGTTCGCACGGAGCGTCTTGCCGTCGTCGTTCACGAGAAGAGGACCGTTCTCGGTGAAGCATCCGCCGAGCGAACTGGCGCCAGGGCCGCCGTTGAGCCAAAGCAGCACGGGATCCTTCTCGGGGGTCCCACTCTGCGACTCGGCAAAGAAGTAGAATCCCTCGCCGCCGTTGTGGAGCGGCAGGTAGCCGGAGAAGAGGCGCGCGGTGTACGCGTCGGGCTTCCCGGGCATCGCGATGATTTCGTCCACGGCGGACGCCGACGTCGTCGCCATGTTCGCGTGGGTTCGTACGAGACGAGCGCCCTGTCCCGAGTGACCGGGTCCCTTGATGAGCACCACGGCGACCGACACGACGAGCGCGAGGCTGGCGAGGCCCGCGACGTGGAGCAGGATGCGCTTGCGGCGCGACAGCGCGCGCGACGACGAGGGCGCCGGGCTCGCGTCATTGGCCGTGAGCGGCGTGGCTTCGCTGGTGACCGCCATGGCTTTTCCAGTCGCTGGGCAGCTCGCAGAATGGAGAATGAGCGTTTGCAGCGGCACAACCGAGGCCATAGCAGTGACGAGATACAGATCTCCAGAGAGCGTGAGGGGGATCAGGGTAGAATGATGGACATTGTCAAGTGGAATGGTGGTAGCCATCATTCCCGTTTACGGAGTTGCCCGTCCGAATGCACATAAAAGATACGATTGCAACCCACGCCGCGCATTCGTGTGGGTTGCCTCTCGCGACGGAGCATCCTGCGTCACGCAACTCACAGCGCCAGGAGTGTCAACCGCTTGCACTCGGCGATTGAATCAGTACTTTCCGACCACTTTATGTCAGCCGATGGGAGTGAGGGCAAACATGGCGTAAATTGTTTCAATTTTTGTCTCGGGGCAGGTCCCGCTTCCGCCAACACCTTCATCATATAGAATCATACACGCCTTTCCGCGACTCGCCTTCGTGATGTGTACACGAGCACTGCTACGGATTCAACGCTATTCACGCATTGAACACGAACTGGTCCAGCATGGCCTTGGCCTCCTTGGGCTTATCGGTCGGCACCATGTGGCCGGCGCCCTTGACTGTCACGTACTTGAGCGCGCCGAAGTCCTCCACGAACCCAGCGGTCTGGTCGTCTCCCGGCACTTGCCACAGAGTGCGCGGCTGCTTCCGCGGTAGTTTGAGCGACTCGACGGCCCAGAGGCCACCGATGAAGTCACACGCCATGTCGACGTCGCCGTGGTAGATCACGCCTTGGATGCCGCTTTCCACCAGAGACTTCCACAACGGCGTGACGATCATGTGCTGGGTCGTGTCGTACCGGAGCACCTTGTTCTTGATGATCGGCTCCACTTCTTCGGCGGTCTTGTTGAGCAGCGAGGGTAAGTCAAAGTTGGCCGACGTGAGCGTGACACTGTTCCAGGTTGCGATCTCCTGCTTCGTGTGGAGCGCCGAGCGGACGTCCGGCAAGTTGAAAAATGACTGCAGCTCGGACCAGTCCAAGCAGACGCTGACTGTGAGTCGCACTGGATGCGGTACTTCCTGGAGCGGCCCCGTGAGCTCGTCGATCATCGACTGCATACCTGCCGTCCCGTCGCCTCCGATACATGTTGCGTAGATGTTGTAGTTGTTGATGTTTCCGTCCTGGAGGTCTTCGCTGACAGCTCCGATCGCGGTCTCGCACGCCTCTGACACATTGGTGGGAAGCGTCGCCCCGGGCACCAACAGACCTGGGCACGCGGCGTCCACTGCTGTGTACGTCTCCGTGCTGATCAAACCGTGATAATAAGCAAACATGATCTTGCTTTGTGACATAAACTCGTTCGCGCCGTTGCCCACCACAAACTTCTTCAAATTGATACGCTTCGACGCGTCGCCCTCCGTCGCTTTGTTACCCTCCACGATCCGCTTGGCCGTCATCGGCACGTACACGCCACCGTAGCTCTCGCCCGAGATCACAAAGTCGTTGGCGCGCAGCCAGGGGAACTTGTCGAAGAACACCTGCAGCATGTAGTACAGGTCGTCGGCCTGCGCGTCGTCGGACGACGCGTACACGCCGCTGGCGTTGTAGGTGAATCCGACACCGATGGGCGACTCGACGCAGAGCATGTTGGCGTTTTTGTTCCACGCGTACTCGTTCACGCGGAGCGTCTTGCCGTCCTTGTCAACCAGCAGTGGTCCATTCTCCGAGAAGCAGCCTGAAAGCGAGCTGCCACCTGGCCCGCCGTTGAGCCACAGGAGCACCGGGTCTTGCTTGGGCGTGTCACTCTGCGACTCGGCAAAGAAGTAGAATCCCTCGCCGCCGTTGTGGAGCGGCAGGTACCCGGAGAAGAGGCGCGAGGAGTACTCGTCCGGTTTACCGGGCAGCGCGGCGATCTCGTCCGTGGATCCGGGGAACGGCGGCGATTCCAAGTGGCTGGGCGATGGTTCTCCGTCCGAGCGCACGTGGTGGGCGCTATTACGGCGCGCCGTCGGCTCGTGGTTCACGAGCGCGAGCCCCACGAGCAGCACGATTGCGATGCCCACGAGTGCGACGAGCCGCGTGAGCACTTTCGCGCTCGCGGGGCCGCCGACGCGTCGCGGCGCCTGCGGCGTCCGGTTGTTGTTGTTGTTGTTGTTGGAAGGGCCGGTGAGCGGCGTAGATTCGCTGGAGCGCGTCGCCATCGCAGTCAGGATCGCGGCGGCGGGTGGCGGTCAGGGGAAAGATTGTGAACTGGACGCTCGCGACAGAAGATCGTTTTTTGGACCTCGTCAGAATTGACGATGGAGCAGCTCAGCCTGCACATTCATTCATGACAAATCGAAGCCGGAATGTTGGTAGGATGGAAATGTACTAGTTTATGGTGAAACGGTATGTATCTTTCGCAGCGCTTGGTAATTTACATGAAGCGGAGTAATACCGGTATGCACTAGGTATTTACCCGGTACTTTATGGCGGCTCCACATCATCTCGGCGTGTTTTTGTCGAAGCCTTCCGTTGTTGGTGACGCTCTTGAAGTCGGGAGCGGGAAACGTGCGCTGTGCGCCTGGTTGCAGATCCGGCCAACAGACTTACGTCATACAAAACCGGGCTCTGAGTGGAGTGCCAACACCAGCATCCAGCATCCAACACCAACACCAACATCCAACGCCCAACCACTCGCACAGGACACCGGCGCCGCCATGGAGCGCATCTACTCGGCGTTCTTCACGTCGGACCGCCGGCGCTCGGACGTGGAGCTCACGGCCGAGGCGCTCGCCAAGCACGACGAGGCCAC
>JAMFLL010000547.1:3429-21975 GCA_027475725.1 Pythium rhizo-oryzae
CGGCACCTTGCTCCGACGACAACAGGGACAACTTGCAGTTGGTGGGAGACCGCTCATCCGGCGCTGCCACACCAGAGGTGGACCATGTTCATCCATACCCTTCGCGGGGCAAAGGCTTGGATCTCCCGCTGCGGGACGAGAACCACGAGCAGCACCTGGCGGGTCGACAATGCAGTCTGGACGCGCGTGCCGCCAGCCTTTTAGCAGGCTGGTGCAGACAGATAAACGTACGGTACGTCCAGAGTGCGCTACAGCATCGACTTGAGTCGGTTACCGGACGAAAAGTGTACATACATTTCGCGCCGGTGGATGCTGGATTTTGTGAGCCTGAGACCTCGTTTCACACTGAGATATGCCCATATCTGTGGCTGGGCGATGGTCAACACAGTTCAGCACAGAAGCGGGCGGGCGCGCCCTGTCCCTCGAGAACCGTCTAAAATTTTCTTCGGCTCCTCGCTCTAGTCACAGCCGCCGCGCTTGTCAATCCATCCATCCGTCCACACAGTCGTGGAGCAACGCCGAGAAGAAGGGTCCTTGGGTTTTCTAGGTCTCGATCTTTTCCGCTCAAGGTCCGCGGACATAAATTGCCAACAAAACCCCATGGCTCGTGTTGCTGGATGGATTTGTTGGTCGTCCCCTCAACCCAACCCAGCTCTCACCGCGGGAAGAATTTCCAAGTCAGGTGTGGATACGACCGTCCTGTCTGTGCACCTTTGCGCAAGGCGTATGTACAGTTGGGAGTGGTCCAACCAGCGGTCTGCGGGTAGGGGACCGCGCCCAAAACCGCGCGTGTTCGTGCGAGGCAGAGAGTGAGGGGTGGAGAAAGCAGACCACGCGCCCAATCAATCCGGCCGCCCCAGCTCCAGGGTCCAGCACGCCCAACATCCGAGGTCCGGAGTGTGTTGGCGCGGTCCAGTGCCGGGCCGCTTTGCCCCCCCCCCCCCCCCCCCCCCCTGTCTGGAGCCGCCACCAACGAACATATACGGCATTCTTCAATTCCCCAAGTCGGCGACAAGACCTCCTCCCTTCCGGACCTGAAGACCGTGACAATGCTCGCCCCGGGTCTCACGGAAGCGCCCACGCGGCCCATCGACCACCTCGAGGCCGTGCAGCGCATCACGCGCCGCATCGACGCCATCGGCGAGCAGGACAAGGGCCTCTGCTTTGGTCTCTCGTGGTACTACATCCGCCTCATCCTGCTCACGGGCATCGGCTGGGCCATGGACGCCATGGAGACGCTCGTGTTCATCTACGTCGGCGGCATGATCGCCGAAGACATCCCCATGAGCCCGCGCCAGTCGTCGTTCCTCAGCGGCGCCGTGTTCGTCGGCTCGTTTATCGGCGCGTTCCTCTTCGGCTCGCTCATGGACAAGTACGGCCGCCGCCCCATGTTCATGGTCACGCTGCTCATCTTCCTCGCCGCGCTCGGGCTCTGCGGCGCCAGCTGGAACATCACGGCGCTCACGGCGTTCCGCATCCTCGGCGGCGTCGGTCTCGGTGGTGAACTCCCGGTCATCTCCACGCTCGTGCAGGAGATGAGCCCCAAGAAGACGCGCGGCAAGATCATCGTCGTGCTCGAGTCGTTCTGGGCCGTCGGCGGCATGCTCGCGGTCATCATGGCGTTCTACGTGGCCCCGCACACGGGCTGGCGCGAGATGTTTTACCTCTGCTGCATCCCGGTCGTCTACTCGGCCGTGATCCGCTTCTGGATCCCGGAGTCGCCCAAGTGGCTCGCGAGCGTCGGTCGCTACGAGGAGGCCATCGCGATCGTCCAGGACATTGAGCGCGCCCACGGCATCGAGTACGATGAGAAGCGCGAGGTTGAGCAGGTCCCGACCGAGCGCAGCACGTTTGTGGTCCCGGACTCGCACTGGGAGTGCATTAAGCTGCTCTTCAAGGCCCCGTTCTCGGTGCGCACGACCGTGCTCTGGACGCTTTGGTTCGGCATCTCGATGGCCTACTACGCTGTATTCATCCTGCTCCCGGGCCTCATCGGTGCCACGGGCTACAACATCAACGAGACGCCCGGCCGCATGCTCCTCATCGTGTTTTTCCAGCTGCCGGGCTACTTCTCGGCCGCCTGGCTCGTCGAGATCCTCGGCCGCCGTCGCACGCTCTCGCTCTACCTCTTCGGCTCGTTCGTGTCCTCGATCGCGTTCGCGTACGTGCCCGGTGAGGCGGCGCCCGTGATGATCTCCGCGTCGGCAATGTCGTTCTTCCTGCTCGGCGCCTGGGGTCTCGTGTACTCGTACACGCCGGAGAACTACCCGACGGCGATCCGCGGCATTGGCGCTGCGTACCCGAGTGGCTTCAGTCGCATCGGCGCCTTCAGTGGCCCGTACCTGTGCTCGGACATGCTCAACTCGTGGGGCTTCACGCTGCACTCGATCATGTGGGTTTTCGGTGGCGTCTTGCTCTTCATCGCCGCGACCACGCTATTCTTCGGCTACGAGCCTAAGGGCAAGAACATCGAGAACTTCGAGGACCACGAGGGCGAGAACGACGCGTTCGTCAAGGCCTCGACGCCGCTCAACTAATTGATCAGTATTTGTTTGCCGCCCATCACTATTCGCTGAAGTAACGACACTAAATGCCATTTATTCACGCCCCCATTCCGTTTGCGCTTGTTGTCCCTGATACGTACCACTCAACACCAAGGTCCGATCGGCAACGTGAGACGGAGTAATCCCCAGCACAGGATCTTTGGAGAAAAACTCCGACGACAACCGCGAATCGTGTGGTCAACGACAGCCGCCTGTGTGCGGCAAAGGTGGCCCTCGCAACAAGCGATGGCGTGAATGAACAACTCGTGATCCTGTGGTTTAACAAGACCTGGCTGAGAAATTACCATGCATTTGGATCCCCACTACTAACCACTACGTCCTACTCCATGCAGAATGAAAGCTTACTAATACTGTGCGATCTTCCTTCAAGCCCCTCATCAGCCCTGTTGCTCGGCGTTGAGCCGGTCGCGCGGAGGGTCCATCTTCTGGATCTTGACCATCGGGTCTCGGCGCAGCGCGCTTCATTTCAAGAACACACAAATTAAGTCAGTGAATGGCGGCACCACGCGAAGTGATACCAGCACGCGGCGACCACGTACCTGAGATCGTTCGGGGTCACGAAGATGAACTGCTTGTTGCAGTCACGCTTTGCAGCATCCACAAGCAACTGGATGGTCATGTCACGGTTCACCGAGTCCATAAAAACGTCGAACTCGTCCATGACACGGAACGGGCACTCAATACTCTCGCCCAGGGCCAGCAGAAGCGACACTTGGGTGTACGATCGTTCACCGCCCGAAAGCTCCTTCATGTCCGTGACCTGAGACTTCTTCGAGAGGCCCTTGTCGTTGTGGAGCACGGCAATGTCGAGCCGCTGCTCATCGTGGCGGAACTTCAACTTACCAGCAAAGCTGTTGATGTTCATGTACTTGTTGAACTCGAGCGACGTACGGTTCGCAATCTCCTTACGCAAGATCGCCCATACGCGCTTTCGCTCTTCAAGCATCGAACGCACCCTCTCGACGTTACCCGCGAACAAGTCGAAGGTGCTCTGCTTCGACATGTACTTGAAAGACTTCTCTTCCTTGTCAATCAACAGGTCGTTCAAGTCCATGCCCTGGAAGCGACTGCGCTCCTTATCAATCTTGAGCTTGATGTCCGTCAGGCGTTTGCCATAGAAATCATGAGTTTGAGTAACCTCGATACGCTCGTCGCTCTCGCAAACGGCCTTGGCTTTCTCGCTAAGCTCGTCGCACTCTTCACGAATCTTTGCCAACTCGGTCTTCCACACGGCAACAAACTCGCCTGCAGCTCCCGCTTCTCGCTCATAGCGCAACTCCTTGACTTTTTCTTCGCTCAAGTGTTTGTACACCGCGTCAACGTCTTCCTGCAACTCTGCACCTTCAGCAGTTAGTTCTTGTTCTGTTGCCGTGTGGTCGTCAACCTCCTTCACGAGGTCTTCCAGGTCCGGGTTGAACTTCGACAGTAATTCGTACAACTCAGCATCACGTGCGTCAAACGCGGCGATCTCTCGCTTAGCCTCCAAGACTTCATCTTCCAGCACGGTCGTATCCAAGGTGTTCTGCTGCGCGTCATCTGCAAGCTCATCCTCGAGGTTCCGAAGCTGGACACGGCGCTGGTTGAACCGCCGCGTCAGCTCGTTCAGCCGATCGCCATGGTGACGCCTGTTGCGGTCAACCTCTTCCCGTTCGTGACGCATACGTGCTTCATCGCGACGCATCATCTCATAGTTGCCCTGCAAGTATTCCAAACGTTGCTCGAGATCACGCACTTCAGCTTCAACGTCCTGGCAAATAATCGAGCTTCGGCGCTGCTGCTTGTTCGCAATGTACGACAAGTTACCCTTCCGCACTTGGAAACGATCACCACTGGGGAGGTAGACTTCAGTGATGTAGTTTGAGGCCATCCGCAGATTTCCACTCTGACCTCGCAGCACGTCACGCTCAGCCTCCTCACGCTTGTCATAGAGCAGTTTGCCTTCAGTGTTGCACACATCTACGAGCGCGTTGAATACTTCGTCGTCGCTCACGTCCAGAATATTACAGATTGCGTGGTCTGCAAGCGAACCTTCGGGTACGCGGAGGTTGTTGTATCGTCTCCCACTGCGCTTAGCGATGATAATGGTTGCCTGGTTCGGCGGGCACTTTATCCGCCGCTTCAAGTCATCCAGCAGCGCCTTGTCTTTACCATTCACAACGAGGTAGCTCTGCAACGAGCCTTTGAGCGCGACTTCGATCGCGACAGCGAGGTGCATGTATCGCTCAGGCAACTTGACAAACATACCGAGCGGTCCGATTGGCGGTGCGGCAAAGCGATGGAGATTTTCCTGGATGAGCTGCTGGAGCTGCGGAATCTTGTTTCCATAGACAGCAAGCGAGTCTCGCTTCTGTGAGCGCAAACCGGAAATTCGACTCTGCGTACGAGAGATTTCATTTTCTGCGTCGCGAAGCTGGCGCCGGCAGTTGTCGAACTGCTGCTCGAGGCGATCAAGATGATCGTTGGGACCACCCTGAGCAGCCTGTCTCGCTTCTTCCACATCTCGCTCCATCTGGCTTAGCTCTCGTCGTGTACGCTCAATCTTCTCCCGCATTTCGTCGTTGCGCTGCATCCGATTGCGGATCATCTTGTCGTGCTCGCGTCGCTTGTGCTCGATGTCCCTTTCAAGCCGTTCAATGCGCTGCTTCGTGCGCTCGCGCTGTTGGTGGATTTGCTTCTGCTCAGCTTTGTGAGCGTGGAGGGGTCGTCGCGCCTCCCGAATGGCATTCTTTGCTTCTTCCTTGCGGCGCTGGACGTCTTTGATCTGTGTAGTGATCTTCTCGAGCTTGTGGGTTTTCTCTTTCAGCTTGCCCTCGAGTGCACGCACCATGTTCGTGACATCTTCGTACTTCTCGCGGATTTCTTCTTCGTCGCGTTGCTTTATCCGCATCTTTTTCGCTATCTTCTCGGCCTCGATTTCTTTTTCGTGCACAAAAGACCATGCGAGCTCCTTCTTGACTTGCGCAAACTCTTCTTCCAGCATGCCAATGCTCTGTGCCTCTTCCCATCGCTGAACAGCCTCGTTCATGGCGTCACGCAGCGCATTAAGTTTAACCTTCTCACGTCGAAGAACTGAATCCGTCAAGTTTCGTGTCTCTTCGTCAATCTTGCCGTAGGTGTTGCGCATCTTGTAAAGATCGGTTGACTGCAAGAAGAACTTGTACTTGTCGGTCGGGTTACCCTTAAGAAACAGCTTCGCATTTTCCTGGTCCAGGATCGCGCACGGATTCTCCGTCTATCAGGGAAACAAGTTCGTGTCAGTGTGCATGGTCGTCGAACGATGGAGCAGCAACATCTCAACAAACCTGGATATTGAGGTGATCCAACATCGCGTCCAGGTCGTTCTTGAGCTTGGACACCAGGATGCCTTGCTCGTTCTTCAGTCGGTACTCCGCCGATCCATCACGTCGGATCAGTCGCTCCACGATGATCTTCTTGCCGAAAACCTTGGGGCGGAACGCGTCGCCTTCCTTGACAGCTGGAGTGTACGGATATGAGTACACTGGCCTCGGCTAATGCGGGGAACATTGAACGTACCATCATTTCGCAGAGTGATACGCACGAGCGCGTTGCCCTCGTGGCCGTGGCGGATCAGGTTCTTGATGCTCTTGCCACGGTGCGTGCTGCGCGCACTCGCACCGAGACAGATCTGTCGTGGCAGTTGCAAAGAGAAATGGTGCGATCAGCAACGCCCCGCAGTGCACCAAAAGCCAAGAGGCACAGACAGTCAAGCACGCACCTGAATCGCAGCGATGATCGCACTCTTACCACTACCGTTCTCGCCCGTGATAAAGTTGATGTGCGGCGACTAATCACACGAGCAACAACGATCAGCCCGTTAAACCAACCACAGCGGAACCCCGCCCAATTCCCATGCCCCGCCCACACGCACCAGCTGCACGCGCATCTTGCGGTGGCACATAAAGTTCTCGCAGTAGATCTCCTCGATCACGCCCATCTCGGTGCGGCTCTTGCCTTTCTTGCCTTCCTCTTCTTCTTCTTGCCGTTGCTGCGACAGCTCCATCGCGGCCTCGTCGTCCTCGGTCTCGTCGGCGTCCCGCGCGGCCGCCTCGCGCTCGTCATCGTCATCACCGCCGCGCGCTGCGCGCTTGCGCTTACCGTTACTGACCGACGCCCTCGGCGTCGCCTCGTCCTCGTCGTCCTCGTCCGCGTCGCTAGTCGTCGCGGGCGAACCCGCGGACACGCGCACACCGCGACGCGCCGAGCCGTTCGACGCGTTTCTCCCCGCCGACGCACTGGCGCTGGGGCCGTCGCCCGCGCGCGTCTTCCGCGCCTTCGCCACGCCGCCCGCCATCTCGTCCAAGTTCCGAGGCGAAGAGTGCTCCGGGGTTTCCCTTCGTTCTTGCCCACGCCGATCTCGCGCCAATTTGGTTGACGCGGACGAAGCGCCAAAATGCGAGGGAACGCCACAATACCGATTTGTATACCGGTAGATATCGTGCGGTTTGAATCGGAATACCGGTATTCACTTTTTTTCTGAGTACAGAAATGTGGTCCACACACCACAAATCCGCAACGTCAACAGCGGTTCCGTGTTCCATTATTCTGGGTCCGGGTGCGTGGCGACAATCCTACCGCATTCTTCCGCTCTCTCTCTCTCTCCCGACACGGCGGAGCGTCCTCCGTCCCCCTCCTCCTCCTCCTCCGTCCTCCTCCTGCAGCGGACGCCATGGCGCGCCCCACCGAGGCGGCCGTGAAGAAGCAGCGCCGCGACGAAGCGCGCGCGCTCCTGCCCGTGGACGGCGCGGCGGCCGACAAGCCCAAGTCGATCATCCTCAGCGTCTGCTCGTTCATCCTCGTGACCGAGCTCTGCGAGCGGCTCGCGTACTACGGGCTCACGGGCTCGCTGCCCATCTTCTTCCGCAAGAACCTCGGGCTCCACAGCGTGCTCGCGACCGAGCTCAACAGCGCGTTCACGTCGCTGTCGTACCTCACGCCGCTGCTCGGCGCGTACGTGGCCGACAAGCACCTCGGCCGCTTCGCCACGATCGTCGGCTTCTGCCTGCTCTACCTCGCCGGGCTCGCGCTCTGCGTGTTCGCGTCGCTGCCCTACGTCTCGTCGCTGCCGCTGTTCATGGTCGGGCTCTTTGGCGGCGTGGCGTTCGGCGCCGGCGGCATCAAGCCCAACGTCGTCGTGCTCGGCGCCGACCAGTTCGACATGGACATCCCGGCGCAGCGCGCCGAGAAGGACTCGTTCTTCAACTGGTTCTACTGGTCCATCAACATCGGCGCCACGTTCAGCTACGCCGTGCTCACGAACCTCGCGGTCAACGGCCTGCCGCCGCTCGTGCCGCAGGCGTACGGCTTCTTCGCGTCGTTCTTCGTGCCGTCGGCCGTGTTTGTCGTCGCCTTCGCCGTGTTCTACGGCGGCCGCGCGCGCTACCGCCGCGTGCCGCCCAAGGGCAGCGCGCTCAGCCGCTTCTTCCACGTGCTCGCCGAGGCCGGCGCGCTCTCGGCTCGCGGCAAGTTTGTGCTCAGTGGCGGCCTCGCATTCGTGCCCGGTATCCTGCTCACGACCACCTCGTACTTTGTCAACGAGCCGTTCTGGCACATGGTGTTCGCGCTCTCGGGCGGCGTCTCGGTGCTGTACGGCACGGCCGTGCTCATCTTCTCGGGCAGCTCCACGCAGTGGCTCCGCGCGGCCACGCGCGCGAGCGGCGGCTCGTTCACGAACGCGCAGGTCAACGACGTCGCACAGGTCATGCGCTTGATGCCGTACCTGTCAGTGATCATCATCTTCTGGGCCGTGTACGGCCAGCAGAGCTCCAACTTCGTGCTGCAGGGCTGCCAGATGGACCTGCGCATTGGCGGCGACAACGGCAAGGGGCTCATCTCCTCGGCGATGCTCAGCGTACTCGACTCGGCCGTGATCTTGATTTTCATCCCGATTTTCGACCGTGTGTTCTACCCATGCATGCGTGCGATCGGCATTGAGCCGACGCTACTGCGCAAGATCGGCGCCGGTCTGTTCTTCTCATTCCTGTCGATGGTTGTCGCCGGCTGGGTGGAGCAGCAGCGTAAGGCCAGTGTCGCGATCCCGGGTCTCGCGTCCAACTGCGCGAACGAGGAAGAGATGCTGCCCATGTCGGACATCAGCGTGTGGTGGCAAACGCCGCAGTACCTGCTCATCGGCATCAGCGAGATCCTCACGAGTATTTCATGTACGTTGGTGTATCTAGTGCTCTATGTTGAGGGATGGTCGCTGACGACAATTGTGTATCTCCACAGCCTATGATCTGTTCTACTCTGAGGTGCCCGAGTCCATGCGCAGCGTCTGCCAGGCGCTCAACCTGCTGACGACCACGCTCGGCTTCATCGTCGCCGGCGCGCTCAACAGCATCTTCTCGTTCTGGGTCACCAGCGACCTCAACGACGGCAAGCTTGAGTACATCTTCTACGTCATCGCGCTGCTCGTGCTGCTCAACTTGATCGCGTTCGTGTACGTCTCCCAGTCGTTCGAGTACCACGTACCGCCGCCCGCCGACAAGCAAGTTGTATCGGGCTTCTCACCGGCACTCCCGCGCGCCGCGCGTGCTCTTCTCGGTACGTATATGTAGTTTGGGTCGCAAAATCCATCCACCGATGCTGACGCTTGTCTCCCCAGGAAAACTCAAGGGCAACGGCCGTCGCGAGAACACAGGGGCAGCATCGGCAACGACACGCTCGTGAATGTAGCATTGTTGGTCCGTGGTTACGTGCCCGATCCTTGCCGGAGATACGTGATAAACCCTTTCACAATCGATTTTGCCTCCCCGATTGCCTCGCCCGCGATGTCTCGTGCAGTGCTGGTCACGGCCTTCGCGTTGCCAAGCGTAGTCCACGCCAAATTTTGGGCTTGCTGTACAGTGCCCTTGACCATCTTGAGCTTGGAATTCATTCCTAAGAATCTTCGGAGGTTTGTCAACAACGACACGGAGCCGTCCGCATCGGGTAGCAAATGGAGAACCATGGAGCCGTCCGCGTGACCGCTGACAGCGAGGTACGTGGCCTCGTCTGGTCCGAATGACGCGACACATATCGGGGCTTCCGCTTGGGATGAGGTTTCGTACTCTTGGACTACAGCGAAGCTGATAGGAACACAAAGCGGATCGTCAGAACAAAGAGGATACAATACAGAAAGAATACAAATGACGTACTCGTCGAGTCGGCACAGCCGGATGGTGCCACCACTCCGCATCGTGAGAATGACGAGATCGCCTTCATTGGAAAGTTGAAGTCTTGCCACATTCTCGTTCTCGAAAACACGCTTCAGTACCACGACGCCAGCCAAGTTGACCACCACACATGCACAAGAAGTAGATACCTCATTCTCCCACCGCACCAAGGCCACGATGAACCCCTTTGACGAAGCCGCCACGTTGGCAAAAGCGCCATCACGATGGACGTCATTTGCATTCAGTCCGAACGCAACAGCTCCATCATCATGAATGAAGTGCACAAGAACTTCGTCGGTCGTACATGACGCCACGACGTTGAGGTAGGCGTTCACTGAGCAGTCGATGAGCGGTAACTTGTGACCGCGCAGTACCATAATGGGGCAAGACGATACACGCGGTGGTCGAAACAGCATATCTGGTTTTGTACGTGAGAGCCGCCAAACAGCAAGTGTCATATCCCTCGAACCAGAAACCATGATCTCGTCACCGTCAGATTGGTGGCTCCCAAGTGGAGCGTTGTGGTACGAGAAGCGATCGATACTCAAACACGTAACGGCAGCGTCATGGCCCGTGACACTAGCTTTTCCGATCACGTGTCCATTGTCGAGGTCGATGAGTCGAAGCTGGATCGATCCGTTCGGCGCACCGCCAGAAACGAGTACGCGCCCGTTTAGCGATGCCGTGACCGGGAAGTACGCTTCTGCACCTGCTTCAGCGTCTTCGAAGACAGGCACACGCGGTACTACGTCGAACGGCGAATCATCTCGAACAACTTCGAGCAGCCACGGACACGATGGTCGAGCCGCTGAAGACGGCTCTTCGTTCGCGGATATCTCGGATGCCGAAAGCTTCGAATCCCCCTCGCTGGTTGTCCTGATAGACACCGGAATGATAGGCTCTTCGGAGTGATCGGACATGCCTGGGTCGACAAGAGGGGCTGGTGTACCAGGTCCCTCAAGCAGTATTTCTTCTCCTCCGCCCGATCCTGACATTGTACTTGGTGTACTCATTTCTTGGATATCGGGAGCCACAGGCGCTGGTTTTGGCGAGAGTTTCCAGTAGTACAGTTCAACGACGCCTAGCTCATTCACCGTCAATAAACGATCCGGGAAGATTTTGATCCATCGCACGGCGCTGGCTGCAAATGGTTTGACAACGATGGTGGGGCTCCAGTTCCGACGATATTCTTGAGCACTCGGAGATATATCTTGAAACATCCAAGATAACGGCTTCGCCATGCTAGCACTCGCTGATGTCGCCGGTGACGCACTGACTGGCGACCTTGCCCCTGGAGACGCTAATCCTGCGGCTGGTGTGCCTGCAGGAGCACCCGGTGAAGGGATCGTGACACTTGGCACTGTCACCGGTCCAAGACCAGGTACACGGCGATTAGTCGGGCTTCTCTTTGGATGAGGGCTGCTGAATAGCTGCATCGGGCACTGACCAAAATGAGCGATCTGCAGCTCCATTGACTCGCGGATAAACGGATCCTCGATTCGATCCAGGTCGACGACACCGTAATATGTGAGGTAGTAAAACACATTGTTAGCCTTCAGGGCCGCCTTTCCTCGTTGCTTGAATCCAAAAATGAGGTCGACCCACTCGTGGAGATGCTGGGATACGTATTCGCTCTCAAGAGCGGCGCGGTGCAGACGTACGAACTCCTCTGGTGACCCATTCGCCCATTTTGGTAGCATGACATCGTCCACTTGCACGTGGTCGTGACGCTTCCCAAACTCATAGCTGTTTCCATTCTTGAGAAAGCTGGGATCGCTGTAGAATTCAGGAGTAAGCTCTTTCACTTCAGACATTTGCGAGTTGCACATATTCCACGTTTCTTGAATGGAATAGAACAAACGGTCGGGAAGATCGAAAGTGCCGCCTTGCATTTTCTTGTGCAGTTGCGCAAAGGGCTGCATGCGCACAAGGAAGAAGAGGACGACACCGGCACACGTGGAGTAGTGCGAGCCGTACAAGAACTTGGGGATGACAGGATCGTCGAATGAGTTATACCGATCCCAAAACTCCTCCAGTCGCTCGGGGTTAAGCGCGCCCATTGGCTTCGACAGATCGCGAAACGTGTGTGGGTCGCTTAGATCCAAAACTTCGCTTTCATAGTTTCGAAGCACCCACGGAAAAACAGGATATTGAGTCAGATCGTTGAAGCTTCGACCAGCGTACGTATTCAGCGCCATCAGATATTCGTAGTTGGAGATCTGTCGATGCTGCCAGGCCTTTGTCATCGCTGATAAACCTGACGCACGTCCCGGCCACTGCTTCAGGACGCTGCGAGGAAGGAAGGAGTAGAGTAGCCGAACCAGCTCGTTACGCTGCTGCTTGACCACATGAGGGAAATCGAGAAAGTGGGTGCTACCGTTCTGAAGGAAGAGTTCCAGGGCTGAGTCCCGCAGTCGAAACCTTCTCAAGAACACCGCGGCAATGTGCTTGTACTTCCAACGCCAGCAACGCCGTAATCCAGGGGCTACCTCATCATTGCTTGAACCAGTCCCTGACGCGACATACTCCTCGTCGGTCACTGGGACGAACACCAGCACTTTCGCACAGAAGTACAGGTTTCCGTGAACCATACCCTCCGGAAGCACGCGTCGACATTTCGCTTGAGCGAGAATCTCTTCACCAGGTGCTAGTGCCATTCCTTCGCTGGGGTCAAGACCGCTTTCCTTGTGTCGCTCGACGTCGACGTGCCATAAAGCGGACGGTAGAGAAGATGGTCGAAGTGACGTCGCGTTGCTCTCAGCAGCAGTCCTTACCGTCGGTAGTTGGGCTTCGTCTTGCTGCGTCGTTGCGTTGTTGTCGTCATCCATATTGTGCGGCTCAATCTCAGCTTTTGAGGGGCTACCAGGATCGTCTGAAGTTTGATTCGCACCGGCATCCTCATCTCCTTCACCAACTCGCGCCACATTCTCTTGCACACCATCGCCAGTATCGTTCGTGATATCTTGAATCTCTCCACCACCTTGTTCTGCCACAACTCTTCCCACTCGCTCAAGGAGCATTTTACCTTCGTCTTCAACTGTGGTCTCACCCGATGAATCTTGTTTGCTAGTTTTCCTTGTATCTGACAAGCCATGCATTTCGAGAGGGAGGGAGAATCGCCGTTTTCGAGGGTCGGCTTCTATACCGGCGTCAGCCGGAGCCGCGCCTATCGCTGCATCAACCATCGGAAAGTCTGGGTCATACGGCTTGCGTAAACGCCCAGGTACTGGTGACTCAAAAATTCCCACACGACGAGGGTATTCACTCAGCGCCACCGAAGAAATCGACCTAGGTAGTGATCGAGCGTGTTGGGATCGAAACTTGAACTCTTGCACGTCCCAGAGTCGAGCTGTCCAAGTGTCACGCTGGGGTGTTGCGATATCCCAGATATGCTTCTGACGCGTCACTTCCCGCTGTGAGACTTCTTTCAGGGATTCAAGCATTCGGTTCTCCTCTACTTCGAGCGCTGCCCATAACGACCGTTCAAGATTCTCATCGAAGTTAGCCGTGGTCTTCGAGTTTTGATCGGATGATCCTGCGAAAGCGATAGCAAACGGGTCAGGGTCGAGCTCACCGTCGTCTTGACTATTTGTGTCGTTTTCTTCCACGACCGAATCCGTCAGACGAAGCTCTTTGGCACTTGGAAAAAGCGGCACAAGATCAGCTTCTTCTTCTCGCTCGTGCATCTCAGCCTCGTTCATCGCTGCCCCCAGCGCGTCCAAAACTGCTGCGACTGCAGTCTCCTCTGTCATATCGCTCAGATCGTGCACAGTGAGGCCGCTGGTGTGTAGGTCTTCGAGGAAGACTTCACTTGTGCATAACTTCAGGATCAGTAGCTGTAGAGAGTCACACAGATCGGATTCGTTGCCCACCGCGTTTCCTTGTTGAACAAGAAGCGCGCGGCGTAAGCACACCAACGCGCTCAGAAAAACCTCTCGCGGAGTCAGATGGTCGTATACTCGAACTGCCGATGCCGTGTTCAGCTCTTGCTGGAATGCAAGCTCCATTGTCTGGGTGATTCGTTCAACTAGCGCCGATCCATCCTCTGGGACATATGAGAGCGACGATTGCAGAATTTGAAGACCCGGAATCAAACCGCTGCGGTACGCTTTGTGTGTGCTTTCTACCAAGCGAGCGGACATGTCGAGTACGGCATTCAATAAGAAGACTTGAGCATCAGACCACACATATCTTCCGCTAGCCCGCTGGGGGACGCTGCTGTTCCCCGCGAGAGATATTGGTCCGGGGCAATGCTGATGGGCAGTGGAGAGTAGGGCTTCTTGAACGAGAATCAGAACCTTGTGAACATTCTCGGTGATGACCTTGGACAATATGGTACGACTTCTTGCCATCTTTTGGAGTACAATCCCAGTAATTCGACCCAACCAATCCAACGGGTGAGCCAGCAGCAAAAGGTCAGTTTGTCCGCTGGTCAAATCTGGTAACACCGCTGGGATAGATGACGCAGGAGGTCCCTTTGCTGAACCTTCGCTCGTTGGTTTTGGTGAGTACTTGCCCTTCATCACCTTCAGCGCTGAGATCAGATCGATGAATGCGCGCCAACCTCGAGAATGTTGCATCGCACCACACAGCAGTGATACGATTGCATCCACCACCAAGTCTTCCCCTGTCTTGTGCGCGTCGAAGCTGAAAGCAACTGATCGTTTGGTTGTGTGAAGATCGTCCGGGGTATGATTGGGGTCAAAACCCACTTGGTCCTGCGACACCTGGTTGTTGTTGGCGCTGTTACAGACAACGCATAACTCTAGAAGCGCCTCGATCCAGTCACGCTTCATCATGAGAATTTGATGATCTTGTTGTGCATCATCTGTCTTGAGCTTCACGCTGATCTCCATGAGCACACGATCACGCATATCCGCAGACGTATTTACCAGTAAAGCCGGTAAAAATGGCAGGATGCTCTTCAAAGGGAGGCTGAGAATCGCGTTAACACCTTTGTCGTAAACAGCCATAACGTCCTGTGCACGATCATGATGTCGGGGCAAGCTGCCAGGTTCGGGTGATGGGTGTGAGGACGAATCATTCGACTCGCTCAGACAGCGAAGAGCTGCCATCCGCACGACTTGGATCCGCTTCTCCCATGACAACGAAAGCTTCTTTCCACAGAAGCTTGCGGCCAACTTGACCCAAGAAGTCAGACCGTTGCCTCCGACTGCTCCATCTACCGATTCGCTCCGGTATCCGTCGTCGGACATTACGACTATCCCGCTGTCGTGTATCGAAGAGTTGTGGGGCTTGGTGCTGTGTACAGGAGAAAGCGGGAATAGCACCGATTCTTTTTTCGAAGGGTCGTTCATCACAATACTTTGCTGCACACCGCATAGTCCCGTGGGGTCGAAGTAGAACTCCATCATCAGCTCCAGAAATCCGCGTGTGTAGTTGCCTTCACCATTCAAAACCGATCTCAAGTGTTCTTCGAGACCGCACCACACTGTTCTCCCTTCGACAGACTCAAGCCAATCGAGGAAGTAGATTAGCAGCGGCACACTTGCCACGCGGACTTCTGCTGAAAGTGATGCAAATGTTTGCCTCTCCTTGGCCCACTGACGTCGGTGCGTGGCAAACAGTTTCAGTGTGCGCAGAACAGCGTCCACAACATTTGAGCTGATAAGACCAAACCTCAAATCAAGGTATGCCACGGAGAGTCTTCGAATGAGCTGCAGTAACGCCGCACAGATTGGTGGATCATCACACGCCACTAGAAACCGGACAATTGAGCGCAAGTCACGAAGCAGTGAAAACCGAATCTGAACGAATGGGAGAGCCGAACTTGCCGAAGATGAATCATCGTTCTTGTCCTCTGAATTGGCATGACCTCGATGCTCTGATGGTTTAGAGCTCGACGGTTGATCGCTCCAGATAATGTTTTCCAGGCTCATAAAGAACACTCCGCCTTTCCGCCGCTGACTGAAGGCGACACCACTTCCAATGCCTTGCTCAGTCGTCGAATTCGCCGGCGACGCTGCTGGTGGAGCTACAGGTGATGCTGGACTTGGTGACGAAGTGACCGCACGGGCAAAAGTCGTCTCCATGATCTCCTGATCCAACGCCTCATGCACATGGACACTCTGATTCACCAGACACACCTCCAAAGTCTCAATGATCGTCTGGATGCACTGCTGCTTCCAATGCTGTTCCTTCTCCTCGCCAACCGAGTATTTCGAATTCTGCGTTGCGCCACCGCCTTTGTGCTTGCTTTGCTCGTTGTGCTGACCGGAAATGTAGTAGAGATGGAGAGTTTCGAGTAGTCGTGGTACCACGTTCAAGTCATTCAGCAGTTTAGGATGCTCACACGCCAAACTGTACAACTGGTGATTGAAGATCGATTGAGCCTTGTAGCTGAGCTTGATCCACACACGGAAGTCGAGTAGCCATGCTCGGACAGCTGAAGCAAAGATAGGATTCCACGACCAAACGGAGGGCTGCGTCGGATGGTTCGGGTGTCGACCTTCAACCAGGTTCCAAGGCACCATCTTTAACATACTGGAAACGACATCAACACAAGCGACGATGTTTGTTGGGGTCCATGCTGGTGCGATCATGGATGGATGACTTCGGACAACGTGGAAAAATTGATGAACGATATACGTCTTCAGTGCATGATGCATATTGGACGCATGGTTGAGAAGGAGCCCTCGAAGAATGCACAACATGTCGGTGACAAAATCCTCCGCGGTCGACTCGACAGCATTCAATACAGCAGGGTCATCTCGTTCTACTGCGTTCTTCATCAAGCTCCCTGATGCAGTGAGCACGTAGTCCAGAAGGATGGGAATCGCATCAACACCCAACAGTCTGTACCAAACGGACTTGACTTCTCTTGCGCCGCGCACTTCCCGTAGCACGCTCTTCCCAAGACGAGCATTTCGCTGCTGGATCTCCGACGTTGCGTTGACATTCTCCAAAGACAGCCACTTGCCCCTCGACCCAGTCATACCTTCAGCGACCCACTCCACGGAACGATCAGCATAGACATCTTCGTGACCGTCGACGTCATCTCGAGCGTTAAATGAGAAGACAACCTGAAGCTTGCTCACTGCCGCCATTCGTGCAACTGCAATCTCCGTAGGGCCACTGAGTGGACTTGGGACGAAAGACTCCCTCAAATCAGCCATGTGCCGAGCCGTTGATCCACTTGACACCGGCACAAGCCTTCGAAACAGGCATAAACCGGGCCCTTGTAACCGAATCGTCTCCACGACACTTTTCGACAGCTCCTCGTGGTACATGGTGGCACTCGCAACGCGAACCGTGGCATTGGACCCACCCCCAACGGTCGATTTTGTGGCTTGAACGAGGCCGGAAGGGTACACCAGTTCCTACACAACAGCCACACACGATTAGCTATGCCGATCGTTGTCCAAATGCCCGATACGTATTCCTACGCACCTCTCTGAATTGCTGTTGGCCGTCAATATAACAGGTCACACGGCTTTTCTTGACGTAATGAAGCGAGTGCGTGATCACTAAAAGATGCCATTGTCGCTCGGGTAGCTGCACGCGACGCGACACTTGGCGCCAGTCCGATGGCGGGGCGTTCGTAACGCCCGGTGCGATAGCCGCGACCACCGCCGCGCCAAAGTTGTTGCGCTTGTGGTCCGCCCCAGCGCCGTGCGGTGCGCAGCTGCGCACGGTGACGGTCGCACCTTGGTCGGTGTCAAGCTCGAGCGTCGCGTCGACCCCGAGCGTGGACGACGCATTTGTGAACCGAAACAGCTCGAAACGTGCCATTTCACCATTCTTGGCGGTGCCCGCGCGATCCACATGAATCCAGAACGCCAGCGAGTATCCGCGAAACGCGCTCCAGTCGATCAGCGGCAGGTGCATGCGTCCGTTGCCGCGGAACTCGAAGAACGCGGTGGGCGGCGACACGTCCACCGCCAGCAACTCGTCGATCGTCGCTGCCTTCTGTTCGGTCCGGTCGTGCTCGTTCGTTGTATCCGCGAGCATGTCGTGCGCCGCCTGACGGGTCTTGCGTTGCACGGACTGCAACATCTCCAGCCGTTCCGCCGGTGCGAGCGCGTCGCCCTGGAAGCGCAGCAGCATGCTCAACCGCACGAGTTCCACGAGCTCCTCTCCAAGTCGAATGCGGGTCGCCGGCGCAGCAGAGGAGGCGGAGGATGCCAGCGCCGGCGGCTTCGCCTCATCGTCGCTGCTGGGAGGAGGTAAAACGTCTGAGTTCATGGCGCTTGAAAAGCGGGTTCCCGGAATGCGTTGGCGGCGGCCGATGGCTCAATCGAGCGACCGTGATGAAGAGAAGACGACCGCGCACACGCCGCACGCCTTGGTGGTCAATCGACGGAGGCACGTGCGTCAAGCGTCGGTGTCCGCGCGATTCCTGCCCTTCAAGCCGTGAGGGTGTGTGCCCATTCTTCCAGGGGGGCAATGGCTCGTTCTTCCACCTTTTGCTATGTGGACCACACCATACACTGTGTAGTGTGCACCACAATGTTTTGGATGTTGAGAGTGTATACTTGAAGCAATGCAGGTATACAGGCATTCCAGGATATCTTAGTTTAGTGTCTAGATGAATGCTGCTATTTCAGTTGATTGAGCTCTACAGTTGAAGTTCGCGTTGCCCAGCCTCTACATTGTGGGAACCATGAACTCTGCATATCAGCAGGAAACGATTCAGCGCAATGGCATTCAATGCTTCTCTCCATATCATAGAATATTGGATTCCAAAAGGCAAAAGGGGTGTGTTGAAGTGTTGTGCTCGTGAAGAATGAGCTTTGCATTCATTTATAGAGGTTGTGTGGGTAGATGCTTCTGTGCTTGCGACCAGATCG
>JAMFLL010000547.1:22075-32788 GCA_027475725.1 Pythium rhizo-oryzae
AAAAGGGGTGTGTTGAAGTGTTGTGCTCGTGAAGAATGAGCTTTGCATTCATTTATAGAGGTTGTGTGGGTAGATGCTTCTGTGCTTGCGACCAGATCGGCCGGGCCAGCTCATCTCGATGGCGCCACGCTGGTCGGCATGGAAGTTCTGCCATGACCACCGGCACGTGCCAACGACTGCCAAGAACTACTGTACAGTCTTCCCCCAACTAACGAAGTCGTCGAAAAATACGATACCCGTCGTAATTTATAAATCAGCCACAGGGACTCTTAGAATGAATGTTACTGAAGTACGTTAAGTGGACCAACTTTGTGCACTGCCCATCCTCACTCACGCCAGCACACAAGCACATGAAAATATCCAGTGATCTTGTGAACATCAAATGAGGCGGGAATGCGCCCAATGTTGGCGGTACTTCTGAAGAATTCGAGGTCCATGGCATTCATAGCGACGTACGAGCGTGTGCTTGCTCGCGTTGCCAATCCCTACAACATCGACTTGTGGACAGCCATTCGGTTCATGTTGGAGTCTTGGCGCGAAGTGACAAGGGAGACTATCGTCAAGTGCTGGTGCCACGCCAATATTCTCCACACCCGAAGTCTCCGCTGCAGCATCGAGAACATCATGTAAATAACTAAATATAGTTCATCTACCACATCGCAAGTGTCGGCCAGCACTCCTTTGTGTCGTTCAAATCTAATCTTTCGGGCATTTTCTATATCTCAGATGACTTCGTTAGTTGGGGGAAGACTGTACCTCTCTCTGGCAGTGCCCGTGGCACTAGCGCCATTCTGCCATCGTCGTCGTCTGACTCCCATCTAACAATGGGCCGTTGCCTCGCGTGGACCGCGTCGCTCGTGGCAGCAACCGCCCTATGCCTGCCATCGCTCGTCCACGCCGCCGCGTGCACGCCCAGCGAGGTCGAGGCATTCGAGGCCGCCAACGCCACGGTGGCGCCGCGCTGCGTCGCCGTACTGCGCGACTTTGGCACGTGCGCCGACGACTGCCTCGCGGGCTTCACGTCGGTCGTCCAGGCCGCGCCGGCCTGCTCCGCTGCCACCAGTACCAATGGGACGCTTGCCCAGGCGGCGTCGGCGGTCATGGCCAAGTGCGAGGCCGTGCGCGCGGCGTTCAGCGCCTCCGCGGCGTACGCGCCGAAGTTGGCGTCGCCCAGCGCGCCGGCGTGCACGGCCTCGCAGGAGGCCGCCTGGGAGGCCCAGTACGGTCCCGAGTACCTCTTTGGCGCGTGCTCGGTGGAGGCGCTCACGAACCGCAAGTGCACGGGCGAGTGTCGCGACAAGATCGAGGAGGGCGTGAAGAACGCGCCAAGCTGCCGCCAGGGCGACGGCGAGCTGCTGTTTAGCGAGGCCGTCAAGTTTCATCTGGTGCGCTGCCTGACCGCGCGGCGCGAACGACTCGACACGAACGCTGTGCTCCAAGCCGCGGCGACGGCCGCGTCCACCGCCGGGAGTGGCAGCACAGACACGTCTCCTGTGGCGAGGGTGACCACAGCCACTACCGAGCCGCTGACCAAAGCGCCAGCCACGACCACCGTGCCCACAACGGTGGCCCCTGCCACCAAACCAGCCAGCAGTGCCACGCGAGCGAGCGCAGCCGCGGCGCTCGCTGTACTTGCTGTGAGTGTAGTCTCCTGGATGTGATTGCGGAGACGCTACTAGTGGCTTATGGTGCGTTGTAACAGTGATGTCAACAAATGTGAACGGGACCCCGTGGCTCTTTATGGTCGTTGATCCGTCTTTGATGCCAGTCGTGCCGACATGTTGGTCTGCATTCCAGAAGCACACCTTGAGCAGACTTGATACAGTCCTCGGCATACATTTTGCTGTGAGTCTGCGTCCAACTCAGAATACGTGCGGCTAGCAGATCCATTCCACTCGCATGGGGAGAAAAAGTCAGCGGCGGGAGCTTCTCACCGGCTACAAGATGGCGAGCGACAGGAGCACTACAACGCCTCCCATGGGTGCGAGGGCGCTCGCACCCATTCCGGACGCTGCCGCGCTGGTGGTCGGGACTGTGACGACCGTGTTGAGGACTTTGTTCAGCATCAGGTCTTCATTCCGGGTATTGAGACAGTCCACAAGCATGGACTGGAGTCCCTCGCCAGCCAGGTAGTCTTGTGTCCATTCCGGCAGGCCGGCACGTCCGAGATCTTGTGTTCGATGATCTTGAGGCACTCGTCCGAGCACTTTTTGTCCCGATAAAACGTTCACTCCTTGAACTTCAGAAAGAATCCGTCTCGCCCGACTCGCGTATCCGCGCGCTGGGCGAGGCCTGCGGGACGTACGTGTTGCTCGCGTTGGCGCGCACGTTCTCGCAGATCCGAAGCAGCGCCTCGGACGTCTTGCGTTGCGTGGTTATTTGGCGGCTTCCGGTCGAACAGTTGGGCGCGTGCCGCATGTCGAGCTGGCCGGCCGCGAGGCATTCGTCCGAGCAAACCCGGAAAGTCGACTCGCCGGGCGTGGTAGACAAGTTGAGGAGGAACGGTCTGTACGCGGCCTCCTGCTCGGGCGTGCAGGGAGGGTATTTGATGCGGTCGTGGGCTGCGGCCAGCGGCAGCAGCAGCACCTGCAGCATCGCAAAGACGCAGGCGAGGCGGCGGATCACGTCGAGCATTGCGATCGGCTTGGTCCAGTGACGAGATGGCGGCCGCGCGCGAGAAAGCGAGTGGCGCGGCTCGAGGACTCCGGGGCCCGAAAAAGTGGCGGCCCCAGGCCACTGAAGACCCTCGTCACCACAACGAGAGACCGTGAGGTGCCACTTGAGGTGGACCAGGTCGACCGTATGTTCTCGATCTCAAAATGAAAGGCATGATTTACTAATTTGAGTTGGCACTTGCGCACGCATCCTACAGAACCTACAGAACCCCGGCCTGGTGGCCCACAAGCGCGCGGTACACGCCGTTGGGCACGGCCACGAGCTCGTCGTGGGAGCCCACCTCCACGATCTCGCCGTCGCGCGTCACGGCGATCACGTCCGCGTGGCGGATCGTCGACAACCGGTGCGCCACGATGATCGTCGTGCGCGCCTTGAGCGCCAGCAGCGCGTCCAGCGACGCCTGCACCACGCGCTCGCTCTCGTTGTCCAGCGCGCTCGTGGCCTCGTCCAGCAGCAGCACCTCCGGGTCGCGCAGCATCGCCCGCGCGATCGCGATGCGCTGCTTCTGGCCGCCCGAGACCTGCGTGCCGCGGTCGCCCACGCGCGTGTCGAAGCCCTCGGGGAAGTTGGACACAAAGTCGAACGCGTTCGCGCTCTTGGCGGCCGCGTGGATCTCTTCTCGTGTCGCGCCGGGCTTGCCCATCGCGATGTTGTCGGCGATCGAGCCGCCGAACAGCACCGGCTCCTGGCTCACGAGCGAGATGCGCTCGCGCAGCCACGGCAGCTGCAACTGTCGAAGGTCCGTGCCATCCAGCGACACGCTGCCGCCGCTCGGGTCGTAGAAGCGCTCCAGCAGCGAAATCGCCGTGCTCTTGCCGCTGCCGCTCGCACCGACGAGAGCGACGGTCTGACCGGAGCGCACCGTGAGGTTGTAGTTCTTGTACACGAGCGCGTCCGGACGGGACGGGTACGCGAACTGCACGTCTTTGAAGACTAGATCACCGCGCAC
This sequence comes from Pythium rhizo-oryzae, assembly GCA_027475725.1. Taxonomy (NCBI): domain Eukaryota; phylum Oomycota; class Peronosporomycetes; order Pythiales; family Pythiaceae; genus Pythium; species Pythium rhizo-oryzae. The sequence goes on from JAMFLL010000547.1 coordinate 25,701, forward strand.
GTGAGGCAGCGTCGTGCCGACAGTCGAGGTCGAGTCGATCGCGGGCGTGCGATCCAGCACCGTGAGGATCTGGGACACCGACTTCTTGGCCTTGGCGTTGTCCGTGAGGCTCTGCATCGCCACGCCGACCGCGAACATGCTCAGCATGATCACCTGGAGCACCATGAACATTCCCTCGAAGTTGATCGTGCCGTCCGCGACCCACTTGCTGCCCATCCAGAGCTGGAACGCGTACACAAACCAGATCATCGCCTGCGTGACGCCGTACGCAGTGCCGCTGACCACCCCGACCTTGCGGTCCGTGGCGTCCGAGACCGTGAGGAAGCCCATGTACGAGCGCTGCACCGGTGTCTCCAAGCCGAACGACGCGACCGTGCGAATCGAACCGACCGACTCCGAGAGCAGCGCACCGGCGGCGTTGTCAGCGTCGTTGATCGCCTTGGCGTTCATCGCACCGCTCACCATCCTTTCCTGGATGATCGACGCAGTCAGCGTGATGGGCGAGCAGGCCAGCACGATCAGTGTCATCTGCCAACTGTACGTGAACGCAATCGCAAGAGATACGAGCACCGTGGTCATGCTCACCAGCCCGCGGTTGAGTGTGTCCGACGTCACGGTCTGCAGCGTGCCTGTGTCGGTCGCGAGCCGCGCGACGAGCGCTCCAGACGCGTTTTCATCGAGATCAAACCACCCAATCTCTTGGTGGAGCATGGCACGGAAGGTCGCGACGCGCACCCGCGCGACGAAGCGTTGCGCGGCGACCGCGAAGCTGTACTGCTGCACCGTCACGGAGAGACCGAAGACCACCCCGAGTGCAACGAACCCTGCGGCCCAGTACCGTGCCTCCTGGAGTACGTCGCTGCGGTCCATGTCGGCCTTGAAGAAGAGCACCGTGAATTTCGTGATGAGCACACCCCACACGGGGAACAGCGCGGCGTTCACGACCGCACCGCTGCTTCCGATCAGCAGGTACCGCCAGTCCTGGAGGCTCATCTTCCAGATGCGACGCATCGCGCCCTTAACCAGGACCGGCTCGTCCTCGCTACTGCCGCTCTCGCTGGTGTCGTCGCCTGCGTGTCTCTTGCTCTTGGACACATCCTCCCCAGTCTTGCTCACGCGAGACGCACGGTGCTGCGAGCGCGACTCAGATGCACTTGACTTGACGCGCTCGCTGTGGCTCTTGTCGGTCTGGAACACTTCCTCGATGGTCTCGTCAATGACGTCATTGTCTGCTCCACCATCAACACTCTTCTTGCGGTACTGCGCCTCCACTAACAGGCGGTAGCGACCGTCCTCGAGCGCCATCAGCTCGTCGTGCGAGCCCAGCTCGACGATCGCGCCGCCGCTGTGGACCGCGATTTTGTCGGCATTACGGATAGTGGACAGCCGGTGCGCCACGACGATCGTCGTACGCGTCGACGAGGCCAGCAGCGCGTCCAGCGACGCCTGGACCACGCGCTCGCTCTCCGTGTCCAGCGCGCTCGTGGCCTCGTCCAGCAGCAGGATCGACGGGTTCTTGATGATCGCGCGCGCGATCGCGATGCGCTGCTTCTGGCCACCGGAGAGCTGCGCGCCGCGCTCACCCACCTCCGTGTCGAAGCCCCGCGGGAACTCGGTGATGAACGTGTACGCGTTGGCCATCTTGGCGGCCTCGACGACCTGCTCGTCCGTGGCGCCGGGGCGGCCGTGACGGATGTTCTCCATGATTGAGGTCGCGAACAGCGCCGGCTCCTGACCCACCAGTCCGATCTGCTGGCGCAGCCACTTGACGTTGAGTTCTCGGACGTCGACGCCATCCAGCTTGACAGTGCCTCGCAGCGGATCGTAGAACCGTTCCAGCAGTGCCACGACCGTGCTCTTGCCGCTACCGCTCGGGCCGACGAGTGCCACGGTCTCCCCTGGCTGGATCTGGAGCGAGTAGTTACTGCACACCATGGTGTCGGGTCGCGACGGGTACGCAAAGGTGACGTTGTCGATCTCGATTTTGCCGACGACCTCGGGCAGGACGCGCCCATCTAGGCTTGATGCGTCGATGCCAGGCTCGCGGTCAATAATCTTGAAAACCTCGTACGCTGCAGCACGAGCACCGAAGATGGCCTCAACACTTGGAGCTGCTTGACCGAGCGCGATCGCACCCATGGTCATACAGAAGAACACTGTCAACACGCGGCCGCCGTCGTAGCAGTCGCTCTCGCAGCCGTCGCGACGGTCGTTCACCACCTTGAGCGCGCCGTAGAACATGCCGCACGCGTACGTGCAAAACACCACGAAAAAGACGAGCCCCGTGCCCCAGCCGACCGAGAAACCTTTCTTGATGCCGGATCGCACCGACGCCTGCAGCGCCGCCTCGTACTTGGCCACAAACGCACCGATCGAGTTGAACATGTGCACTGTGCGGATGTTCCCAAGCGACTCCTGCGCGACCGCGCCGGCCTCGCTGTACGACTCGATGGCCTGCTGTGCCGACGTTGAAAGGACCTTCATCGACACGTATCCCGACACTGCGATGAAGGGCGTGAACGCCAGAAGCACGAGCGCGAGCTCCCAGCCCTTGATCAGACCGATAATCATACCGCCGATCATCATCGAGCCAAACTGGATCACGTCGGCGACCTTGCGGCCCATGCCATCCTGGATCGTGACGGTGAGGTCGGCGACGCGCGTGGAGAGCTGTCCGGGCTCGTTGACGTCGAACCAGCCGATCTCTTGCTTGAGGATGGCGCCGACGTAGGCCGCGCGGATACGTTTGGCTTGGCGCGAGGCCGTGATGGTCCAGCAGCTCACTTGCAGCGACGCGACCGCGAGCACCACGACGCCCAGCATCGCGTACTTAAACGCGATTTCATGCGCTGCATCGAGGAACGCGTCGCGGTCAGTGGCGATGGTTTCGGAGTTGAAAGCTGACACGAAGTCACCGAAGAATGTGATCTCAACCGGCAGCGAGACGCCCATGACGAGTGCGCTTAGCGTGCCGACGGTGAGCAGTGCGTAGTCCGTGGCGTCGGCGAATCGCAGCAGCTGCGTGAAGGGCACAAGCGACGCGTCGGGCTTGGGTGATGACGACTTCAGCGGCTGCGTCGAGGCCCCACCGTCCAGCAGCTTGGCAGCAGCGGCTGCGGCGCCTGCGGCCGTCGGTGACCGCAGCGCGACGTACTCGGACGCATCCTTTGGCGATTGCGGCGGCGCCATCGCGACCGCACGAGTGAGCAGCAAGACGCGGATGTGAGAATGAGCGCTCGTTGTCCTGCTCGATGGCGCAAGATCCATTCGTGAGAGGGCGGGGACGCTGCTGCCTCATCCCAGACAGACCACGAGAAAGGCGGCAGCCACGCTGTCACGGTGCACCCATCTGCCCGCGAATCATTTTATAGCAGTACGTATGGGGTGTTGAAATGGATACACACTGACATAATGTCATAAAGTGCGCCTGGTGGGCGCGTGCCTTCGGGCCAATCACGAGCTGTTCGGTTTGAGAGTCGCCAAAGACAGGACTGATGACGACAAGCGTCGGCGGCCCATGCAACAACAGTCCACCACTGGCTGTACCGATATGCTGCAGAACGCGGAGGGCCGTCAGCGATTCGCGCTCGGCGGCGTCATGCCGATACTCTGGTATGCATTGCAGCGCTTATTCATGTTGAGTCGCTATTGGAGACGAGCGCAGCCATTCGATTCGATCGCTTTTGGCCCATGGCCGTTCTCGCCCCAAACAGACTGTTTCATTGTGGAGTGTTTATGAAAGGATCCGAGAGGCTATCGGAGAATGTAGGTCACTTACCGACTTACGAAAGGAAGATCGCCGCGATCGGAGAATGCAGGTCCGGACGACCATCAGTCTCTGATCACACCACGCCCAACCGAGACAACTCGGCCCGTGCTCGCTGGCTCATAAGTGACAGCGTGGTCCGACTCCAGGGGCAGAGCGCATCACAGCACAACGCTAGTCGCGCCCCAAACGTGAGATGTGCAGTTTATTCGCCGTGGTGGTCGCAGACCTTCGACGAGAGGGAGCGAGTGACAAAAGAAGAGGGCAGACTTCCAGTCCAGTTCCCCCCCAACTACAGTATGCACTATGAGCAGAGCCTCCGTACGTTGGGTAGTAGGTTGGGAGCTAAGAGCCTACATAGACTCCTAAGCCAACGGAAAATCGCTTCTCCGTGTCTTGGTCGGCGGTTGACTTCATCTTGAGCACCCCTACCGTTCATGTACCGGCACAGAGTAATCAACGACGGTGCGCGCACAGAACCCTGGCAGGACACTACGTTGGAGCCTATGGGCTCGCTGCGCGCACTGCGACGGTGATAATGCGTCAGGAATGGTTCAACTGGACTCACTTCCGTTGTCGGGGACTCTCGTCTGTCGAAATCCTGCTCCAAAATTTTCCGCAGCCTCGGACAGGCGAAACGATTCCAGGTGGGACCAATGACCTCGAGTGCCTCGAGCTCGCTGGCACGCCAGCGAGATTTGTGGAGGCGTAGCTGGGTTCAACGGTACAGTCATTCCGGAGCCTGGCCAACAACTAACAGATTAATCCCGTCTCTTTGGTGCACGCCGGTGGGAGAGGGAAGAATGGAGCCACGCACCCAAGGAAATTGGGTCCTCTAATAACGCATGTTGAACATCCATCACTTTATGCAACAGGAGGATATCTACCAGAGTATCTTCTATCAAATCGCATAATCAGATGAGAATTCCAGTCCTGGAAATCTCTCATGCGGCTGAGATACAGTGAGATCCCTCTTGAGAGATTCACCGGCGCTGATTGGGGTGGCGGGACCGTCCGTCTTGCGTGGCGCTGGACCAGCTCCCTTACTCGCACATTTTTCAATCTAACACAGCAGCACAAGACCACCCCACCATGCCCCGCACCTCGCTGTCTCCTACGCCTTCGGCGCTTCCTCCGCCTCCAGCGGAGCCTTTGCTGGTTCGCCACATGCCCGTCGCGCGACTTGCGTTGTTTGAGTTCCTCTCGCTCGCCGACGCCTGCCGCTTGCTTGCGACGTGCCGCGAGCTGCGCCAGGACGCCGACAACACGGCGCGGCTGCTCCAGCTGTCGCCCGTTACGAGCGTCGTCTTCCACAGCAGCGGCATCTCACATCTCGGCTGCCTGCCGTGCGACTCGTCTTCGCCTCCAGTCTACGAGGCCTCCAGTGCGGGCGCGTTTTCTATTGCGGCGCTGTGGGAAAAGGAGCTGCTGCCCATGTGTTACCAGTGGCACCATGGGCGCCGCATCTCACTGCGACTCGAGCCGTTCGTACTGCCGCTCCAACACTCCGTCAACTCGAGTGCAGACATCCAAGGCGCTCTCGACAGTGTCTTGAAGGGACTCGGGCAGTCGTTTCTCCACGCTGGCAGCACTGTGGAACAACTTGAGTGGGCCTCCGGCGAGGACCTCAAGCCTTGTGTGGATGTCGACACAGAAGAAGAAGATGACGCGCTCGATGTGCTCGCGAACTTGGACTCGGACGACAGCGACTGGGACGACAGCGGCAGTGACAGCGACGGCGAATCAGACGACGAGGAGTCGGCACTGGCCAGTGGCGCGTGGCTAAACAGCGTGGCAACACCACGGTGCGAGCCGCGGCTGCACGCCAAAGTGTACAAGCCCCTGGTGCATTTATTCCGGAGCCACGAGTTTGAGCACACACGATGGGTAAATGTACCCGTCGAGAGTACCAAACGATCCGATGACACGTGGCGGAGCCAGCTACTCGTCGGGCTCTCACCGACCCGCCACGTGCTCGGCGGCGTGCTCGTCAGGGCAAGAGAATACTGAGTCGAAAACACTGTATCTATCGAATACTTCAAGTATGCTCGATTCAATGCCGTTCAGATTCCAGTAGTTCGTTACCCTGGTTTTCTTTGGCTCCTCGCCAAAGAAGCCTGCCTATCTAAGGCATTCATCTATCCACGCATCCACAAAGTACGCCAACACGCGCTCACAGGTATTCCTTCCTCCCCGCTTCTCTTTCCGCTCCCAACTGGTCAATCGAGAGGATGGGTCTGCCACCCGCGGATCCCCGCCGGCTGCGTTTCTTTGATGTGTGTGGATGGAAAACATGTCCCGAGCGACGAACTGACTTCGTCCGATCCGTGGAATCCCCTGGCTCTCTCTTCCACTTGAAAAGAGGATCTCACTTCAGCAACAGTCGCCCACGTCCGTTACTGCCACACCACGCTGGATCGAACCCACAAGGCACCCAGTATAATGAGACGCCATGACTCGTTTGCTCCATCGGATCGCTCATTGCCGAACCCAAACCTTCCACCCCATCTTGGCGGCACAAGATGGTATGGTAACCAAGCAGCCACGCAGCCATGCAGAAGATGATACATCACGTTGCAGTATATGCACTGTATCGGAGACCGTACAGTACAGAGGTGGCGTGGCTGATTTGTGGGTGCGGAGAAGCCCAGGACAGTTTGTTCCATTTCCAGCGTCTGTACACTCTGGAGGGGGCCGGCAATGGCGCGCAACCGCTAGAAGGCCCGCCAGGCGTCGCAACCATGGGATGTGGCGGCGCGCAGACTTCAATCGCGCGTGCGATTGGCCGCCGGTTGGCGCTGTTACGATCAGCCGTCGTCGGAGAGATACTAACTCAGAGCAACATGGCTTCAACAGAAGACTTTAAATTAGTAGAAGACCACCGAAGATCCAGAGTTTACCACGTGGATGAGTCCCATACGTAATGCGTTAAGATGTAACCCACATGCCAACGGCGTCCAACTCCCTCGGATGACGCTGGTAGCGCTCCAGTCCCCTGTCGCGCGCCGCTCTACTGTACGCCGCGTTGTTGAGCAGGAGCGCCGACGACGGTCTCGTGCGTGGTCTGGTTCTTTTACACCGTGCCATTCTGTGATTCCTCGCCGGCGGACCACACCAACTCACTCTCTCTCTCTCATACACGCAAACAAACCGCTTCAAGATGAGCCAGCGCACGTTTGAGATGGCGGCCGCGCGCGCCGTGTGCCGCGTGAGCGGCCACGGGCTCGACGCGCTGGACCACGTCGTCGCCTCGATCAGCGCGATGCTGGACGCGACGCGGCCGTGGACGCTCGAGGACGCCGCCGCCAAAGGGTTCGCGCGC
>JAMFLL010000548.1:0-32772 GCA_027475725.1 Pythium rhizo-oryzae
CAGGCGACGTTCACGGCCAAGGGGTACACGACGCTGCGTCAGTTCTTCCAGGCCGTCGACAAGAACATGAAGCCGCGGTTCCCGGGCAAGACCGACAACGCGTGCGGTTTCACTGGTATGGGTGACGGTTCGGTGGCGGCGCCGACGCCGACGGCTGCTTCGAACAGCAAGCTCAACAAGTTTCTGTTGTGGAGATCGGCGCCGGTGCCCGCGCCCGCGGCCGCAGCCGCGCCAGTGGCACCTGTGACGCTGCCTGCGGACGGCGTGATCGAGTGGGGCAACAAGGCCGGTCGCTGGGGGTTCCAGAACGACCACCACGGTCCGTGCGAGCTCTGGTGCGACGACACGCTCGTGCTGCAGAACGCCGACTGCCGCGGCACGTACGGCAAGGAGCTGCCAGCGCGCATGAAGATCGACGTGTCGCAGTGCGCTGGTGCGAAGCGTCTGCAGTTTTTGTAGCTGGCGGTGCACTTTGCGAACTGGCAGTACTGGCTCAACTGCGTGCCGCTGGCGCCGTCTGCACCGGCTGCTGTGCCGCCGACGGCGGCGCCGATGGCGACGGCGGGTGTCGGTGTAATGAACGGTACGGGTGCGGTGGAAGCACCGTCGCCGTCGATGCCGGCGAGTGCGCCCGTGGTGACGTCGGCGCCGTCGGTCGTTCCTGCTGCGGTCGCGACTGCTGCTCCGTACGGTCCTGCGGCTGCTTCGCCCCCAACGGCCGCTGTTCCTGTGGCCGCCGTCACTGCTGCACCTGCAGCCACGGTGGTGGTGCCGGCTCCGGTGCCCGCGCCGGTGGCGACGGCGACGGCGATGGCGACGACGCCTGTGAGCAAGCCGTTCAACGCGATCAAGCAGCAGGATACGCCTGGGTCGGTTTTGGCGGCTCCCGTGTCGGCTGGTCCGACGGGCGGCGAGCTTCCGACGTCGGCGGCGGCTGATGCTGCTGCTGCTGCTGTTGCTGCTGCGGCGGCGGCGGCCAACAAGAAGTTGTACGCGCAGTACGCGTAGAGTTTACGGGCAACGAGAAGGATGCGCGGGTGTCCGTAGGAATCCACATGCAGCAGTGTGTGTTGTTTCGATCACCAGCACCCGGTGCTGTCGTCGCCATGTTCATGTAGTGTCACCACGTAGTGACTGTAGATACGTATGGAGCTCAACGATTCCTGTCAGCGAATACATGTACGATTGATGTTGATGTGGCATGCGGCCTCGACAGCTGGGGCTAGCTCGGTGCCGAGCTAATCCGACCTCTAGGGTCTGTGTGTGAAAAATTGCCTGCGACAGACAACGGATCGACATGCTCGATCAGTCTCATGACCAGCGTGCGAGTGTCGGTTTCGTGGATCGTGGATGGCGCCCCAGAGTGCCTTGTCCAGCAAACACTGGCAGGGTGAAAAACCTCCACCTACCTAGACTGAGTGACCACCTGGCTTGCCTTGAGCAACGGCCGGACTTGATCTGGATTCCCTTCCGCCGTACTCCAAAAACCGCCCTTTGGGATGGACATACACCCTCCATTGACAAATCGCCCACGAAAACTTCAAGTAGAAACCACGACGTGTTCTCGTATTAGGTACAACGAGCTTTTCAGCGCCGCTGTCCTCGAGACGGCGTTAGAGGTGATGGACTGCATGCATACCATGCCTAAGCGATCTCATTGACCGGTGAGAGGACCCTGACTTCATCTGATGCCCCAGCCGAACCCAAACCTCGTGTGTCTGACGCTTCACGGCTAAAGTACCACCACTTGTCTTGGATAAACTCGGGGCCACCTTCCACGTCGAGGAGGCGGTCGTACAAGGACCGACGTGTCTTTCGAGAGTCGGTGTCGTCGTTATCGTCTTCAGCCTCCTCATCCTCGTTTTCGCTGTCGTTGTCGTTGTGACTGACGGGACGTCGCATATGGGGAGCTTCAAACGGATCGAGGCCGCTTTCGAGAAACTGTTGGAGTATGTTCTGCCATCTGCGCCAGCGAAAGAAGTCCTCTCCTTCCATGTCGATGGCCGACGATCCTTCATGATCCCGAATGGTCACGTCGATGCCAACCCCGATCAGTATTTCAGCCACGCGACTGTTGTCCTCGACCGCGTAGTGGAGAGCCGTACGCCCCCAATTATCGGTCAAGTTCACATCACAGTATTCGAGTAGCGACCAGACGATTCCTGGCGTGGGATCCTCGAATTGCGGGTGCAAGTCCGTGGCCGGGTTCACGGCTGATACATGCATCAACGCCGTCATGCCGTTCTCATCGCGCGCGTCCACATCCACAAAGCCTTCACCAAGCAGTTTGTGCACCACGTCTTCGTTTGCGCTCGCTGCTGCGCTGATCAGCAGCATCGCCGGGCCGCTGCCCCAGTCCACACCGTGCTCGAGAAAGTCGCCGGCACACTTGTGCTGCCAATAAACGAACGGAGGCTCCAACAGTTCTGCACCGACAAGCAACGCGCCGGCTTGCTCCAACTCCGCGACACAGTCAGTCTCCCCGTACCGTGCGATGCTCTTGAGTGCTTCGTTCACACGCGCGCCGTGCGCGATCGCCACGTTCTTGACTTGAAAGTGCTCGGAGCAACCAACTATGTCGTCGAGCGTGTTCTGCTTTTGTTCGTCATCCATGTAGTCACAAAATACTGGCGACGAGAGCAGTGCATCCATCACGAGCGGATCACTGACCCACGCTTTCTGATACCACTGTCGCCGAGCGTCGAACTTGGCGACCAACGGCAGCAGGAACGCGAGTGTCGCGCCCATGATCACCGTACGATTACTCGAGAAGAACCACTCGATCATGTGCACGTGGCCGTTACGAGCTGCGCTGAGAAGTGGCACGTCGTCTGTGTCGATGGAGCTCTTTTTGGGGCGGCGGAACCACGGACACGATCCATCGCGGAGCGTGAAGATCGCTGGATCGCTCCCGGAGGCAGCTGAAATCTCGACGATGTAGGCTTCGGTGTCTTGAACCTCGCTGCGGACGTGGGGCTGTGCGAAGAATGCTTTGATAGTGTCGAGGTCACCAGTGATCACGGCGCCGTCGAACGCCTCACGCGACACTGTGGATGCGGCGGCCGTTGCCACTTGAACCATCGCAGTGAGTGAGTGTTTCTGCCGAGGAAGGCGTTTTGGAGAATGGATCAGGTTGTCGACTTGGTTGGGTGACATTCATTCGCATTGAGGCAGTTTGTGAGTGTTGGTGCTGAGTTAGATGGATGCAGTAGGAGAGCAGACATATCACACGAATGATATGACTCTGTGATCTGCATCGGTTATGCGCAACGATGTCATCCTAAAGAAACGCTCGGTTTGGTTTTGGTTTTGGTTTTGTCCGTTACGCCGGTTACACTCGTGGTGAGCTGTATACTAAAGCTAAGCTAGAGCTACGTGCTTCGAGCCCCGCAACCCGGACCCCCAGGCAGGGTGGCCTGGTGGCTGCGGGGGGGAAAGAAGCGCTCGGTGGATTGCCCATAGCATCAAGGCTAGCGAGGAGTACTTCCTACCTGGCACCAAGCTTTTTCAGGATGTAGAGCAAGCGGATGTTGTTCTTCCGGGCATAATCGCGCGCCGTGCGTCCTCTGTTGTCAGTCAAGTTCATGTCGCAATACGTGAGCAGTGACTGTGCAATGCCGAGCGCTGGATCGTTCAGTTGCGCGCGGGGATCGGAGTTGGTGTTGATCATTGCGACCTGCATGAGTGCGGTCCTACCCTCTACGTCACGGGCGTCGACATCCACGAAGCCGTGCGCAAGTAACGCGTCCACGCCTGTTTCAAGTGCCTTTCCAGCGGCTCCATTCAGTAGCATAGCCGCGCCCGCGCCACAGTCCACGCCGTGCCCGAGAAGCGCACGCGCGCACTGGTATTCAGAGTATCCAAACGGCGGCTGCAACACATCTGCGCCGACTAGCAACGCGCCAGCCTCCTCCAGCTGAGTCATACAGTCTGTTGTGCCGTGTCGCGCGATCTTTGCCAATGCCTTGTTCACGCGCGCGCCGTGCGCGATCGCCAAATTCTTGAGTTTAAACCCTTCGCAGCTACTGACGATGTCGTCAAGCGTGCTCTGCTTCTTCTTGTCATCCATGTAGTCTTGAAACACGGGGGATGTGAGCAGCGTCTCCAGTACGAGTGTGTCGCTTGTCCGCGTGTTCTGAGACCACCCATACTGGAAGCCGAACGTTGCGACCACTGGGAATAGATACGCGAGCGTCTCACCCATGAATACGGCACGCTCGCGAGAGAAGAACCATTCGATGACATTCACGTGGCCATTCCTAGCGGCGCTGAGCAGCGGCACGTCGTCAGTGTTGTTTGAGAAGATGCTCATCTTGGGGTTGCGGAACCACGGACTGGAGCCGTCTTGGAGTGAGAATGCCGCGGGGTGCTTCGATCTCGTGCTGTCTGCCGCCAGCGTCTCAATGACGCAGTCGTTGGTGGCGACAACGTGTTCGAGGACCTCGCTTTGCGCGAACAAGATCTGTATGGACTCGAGGTCGCCTGCGATGATTGCAGCGTCAAGAGCAGAGCGTGACGCGGCGAAGCGGTCAGGCATCACGACCGAGCCAGGTAGGGAAGTGTCAAGGCGGCTGTTTGTAGACTGCGGTAGGTTCCACACAGTGCACGAGACTGCTGCACCGACTGCGAGAGTGGGTCGTGATATGCAGTGCGCCAGGTGTTCTGGGATATCACATCAGCTCAAATCACCTGATTCATGCAATGGTTGACGAGTGGGCTATTCGTTACTCACATCTATATCTGTAAACGACACTGGTGGCCTTTGCGCTGGCGCGAGGCGGCTTAGACAGCGTTGACGGCCTTGAGCGCGTTCAGGCGGCCGTAGCCGTACTGGTTGTTGGGGAACTTGGTGTCCGCCGTGCCGCCGCACGTGTAGCCCGAGGCCTTGAGCGTGGACTGGTCGACCGTCGTGATGAGCGCCGAGCGGATCTTGTCGTACGTGAGCGACGGGTTCTTGCTCAGCATGAGTGCGATGGCACCAGCCACGTGGGGCGCGGCCATCGACGTGCCCTGGATCGTGTTGAATGCCGTGTCGCTGTTGTACCAGGCCGAGCGCACCGCCAAGCCCGGGGCGGAGATGTCAGGCTTGATCGTGCCGAAGGCCGTGGGACCCTTGCTCGAGAAGTAGCCGAGCTTGTCGGTCGAGTCCGTCGCGCCGACGGCAATGACGTTGGCGCTGTCGGCCGGTGAGTTGGCCGTGTTGCAGAACGGCGTCTTGCCGCCTTCGTTGCCGTTCGCGAACACCGGGATGATACCCGCCGAGCGCCACGCGCTGATCGCGCCGGCGAAGAACGTGTCGCCACGGCCACCGCCCCACGAGTTGTTGATAACGTTCGGCGCCTTGCTGCAGTCCTTGCCCGTGCCGCTCGGCGTGGTCGGGCACGTGAGGAACTGCGCGCACGAGAGGAGCCAGGACTCCTCACCGCCGTCCGCGGTGAAGGCCTTGCAAGCGATGAACTTGGCGCTCGGGGCGACACCAATGCCGTTGAGGCCAACCATGGTGCCGATCGTGTGCGAGCCGTGGCCCAGGTCGTCGTAGGGCGTGGTGCGGCCGTTGACGGCGTCGAACCAGTTGTACGAGGTGCGGAAGTTGGCCGCGTACGATGTGTGCGTGGGGCGCACGCCCGTGTCGAGCGAGCCGATCACGACGTTCTGGCCCTTGTTGCCCGTGGCCCACACGCTGGGCGCCCCGATCTTCGTGACACCCCACTCGTTCGCGAGCAGCGAGATGCCGCCCGACGTGGCCGTGGTGTTGGACGCAACCAGGATCTCCGGCGCCGGCACGCGCACCTCCTCGCGGATCTCCGCGATCTCGGGCAGCGACGCGAGCTTCTCGACGAGCTCGATGGTGGCACCCTTGATGACCTTCTGGTTGGTGATCCAGTAGGTCTGCTGCGACGTGAAGAGCGGCGTCGCGCTGCCGGCCTCGCGAGCGAGCAGCGCGTTGAGGCTCGCCTGCGACGCCTGCGCGTTGGCCTCGAGCGTCGTGACGACGGCTGCGATCTTCTGGCCGCGGTCGCCGAACTCGCTCTCCTTGACGGCGTTGAGCGCGTTCTGGACGCCGCTCTTCATGGTGAGGACGATGTCGACGGTCGCCTGCGCCTGGAGCGTGCGGTGGACGGTGGCGTCGACGCGCGGCATGGCCGCGGCCTCACCCATCGCGAGGGCGGCGACGGCGACGAAAGGTGCGAACTTGGTGAAGACCATTGCGAGCTTGTGGAGGAGGACTTGAGGCGTGGAAGGCGAAATCCAAAGTGAGAATGGACGGCGTCGAAGTCCTGGACCCAGAAGGTAGCAGAAAAGAAGGCCTGCCGCCCTAAGCGTCCTAGGTGGATCCAGGCCCTGCTGCAGGGGGCCGCAGGTGGCGCACACGTCGAGCGCGAACACTCAGCACGGGGCGTCGGCGCTCGGCAAAGGATAGTGCGCAGGATTTCGTGTAGGTCAAGTCATCATCAAGCACACCTGCTGCGCTTCTCCTTCAAGTAGTGACCCGTCGCTGACCGACCGCGAGGTGCGCAGAACATAAGCAGGCGACTTCACCCCCCCCCCCCCCCCCCAATTCCGCATTGTTTGACCGGGCGGATCGCGTCTCTCCGGTCAGCGGTTAGTCAAAGTGGAAGGCACGAATCTTTGGATCCCTTCTCAAAAGGGGAGGAAGCGTCCCTTGGGACCCACCCTCGAAAGGTGAGCGAGAGTGGCATGCTCAGTCACTCGGTCAGTGTCATTCCGTATCTTTAGGCGCTCTCGGATCGCCCTCCGCATCACCGCTTGTGACACGTAGGAGACGCCTGGTGGCCCCCGGGTTGAACTGGTTCACCTCCGTCTGATAAACCAGTTCAACTGGCGCGCCCAGCTGCTGTGTGTTCTCAGATCGCCGACCGAAGTCAGTGACAGTCTGTCAGCTGAGGTCACCTCTAGAGCCAAATGTGCTTACCGACTGACAGAACGTGAGTGGATACGTGGGCGGTGATGCGTTCGTGACAACACACCAACCTTTCGTTTTGCTGGGGTGGCTCTGGGTTCAAGCCCGAGCCTCGCAAATTTCAAATTCTAAGATCTGGCCGCCGGCGTGCTAGGACCCATTCCGCAGAGCGACCTCTGACGTGGTCCCCTTGTTGCTTCGGTGTTCAACGCAATCATCGATTGGGGAAAAGGGCTCCCGGTCACGTTTTGTCATATTCACCTGTATGAGCAGAAAATGAGGCCACATATAACATAACAGGTCTTAACAGTAAGTGGATGAAATGGAGATAACACGCCTTAACAATTTCTATTCGTGTAAGTACGCATGGACAGATGGTGGGGAAACACAGAGAAACACTTTTTGTTTTAAACTCACAGTACACCCAGGTGTAAACCAAATAGCCTACAATTGTATTGAAAAGGACTGGAAATCTGAAAAAAACACGGTCGTAAATAACCGTTTGTTGATTTTTTCAGGGATTCTTTTGAAGCGTTTTCACCTCGTTTGGAGATGCTGAAACACTTCTTATGGTACCTACGGTATTCTGCTCGGTTTGAACTGGCAAACAGTTTGAGGTATAACCCAAAACTTTCGGATATTTTTGATTTTTCAAGGCATGTCGCGAGTTTTGCTGTAAATCTGCGTCGGAAGCAGTTCTACAAACGCGCTGGGGCTCAATTTGAAGAGCAGATTCTCCTCTTTCCAGTGGTGTGCCCAGCTCTCAAATTTCAATTCTGCTGTTAAGACTGGTTTTGTTATATGTGACTTCAAATATGCACCGTCAACGCCCCAAAGCCATCCCAAGTACATGTACAGTACAGTATCGCACCGAAGGTAATTGACCTCATAAGCATCTGGATGTCGATCACGACTCCGTAAGAAACGATCCGACGCGATCTGTAGACTAAGCAGGCGATCTGCGGCTGCTGACGGTCAGACTGACAGTCACCAGTGGTGACTGACAGACTGACACGATCTGCTGAATGGTTTCCTAGCCTGCCAGAAACGTGGCGTTATCAGAATAGGCACGAGATTTGGGTGTGGGTGGCGATCTTTGCCCAACCGCGCTGTTTGAGCATTCATGAATAATCGCCAAGATGTGAGAACCTGAGGGTATCACGGTCAAAGGGTGAACACTTGAGTCCTATCCAAACCGAAAACCTCCAATAAGTTATATTTCTGGAAACTGGCGTAGAATGGCCTACTCCCAAGAGGTGCACTAAGTTCGCTTATGCCACTTTCCTTAAGTTCGATATTGGCGATGAAGTCCATGTGATTCCCTCAGGCACTTACATCTTGGCGATTCTGCGTGCATTCATCACACGGTACTCAACACCGAAGAGGAATAACCAATCATCCGGACGACGAACGGGAGGTCTCAGCTCATCTGCCCATGACAGTATGGTGGCAAATGGTCTGACTGCAGATGATTCGCGTGGCGATGGCCTCCCCATTCCTCCTTCCCCTACTCGACCAGACTCCGTGGCTCAACCTCATCGCCTCTGGGTCGTCGAGTTGCCACGTGCCATGTGAACGAGTTGCCTGCCATCCCCCACAGCTCCCTGCTGAAGGGTTGGAAACGTTGTCAATGCGGTTAGAGCAGATTCTCCTGGGATCGCAGAACCATGGGCTGGATACGAAAAGTGAAGGGTCGTCTGTCATGAACACTGGCGACTGCGAGCCTGCGGGCCGTCTTGGGTCGGACTTGCTCTCAGCATTAGGATCGGGCATCTAGAGGTTACAGAGCATCAGCATGGCCTTGACCCCGTCATTGTTGGTGTCGTTTGGAAGTCGTCGGTCTCAATGACGAGCTGATCTACTGTGGTCTGGCGCTGGTAAACACGGCACACCCGCGACGTCGAGTCGAGCGCCTCGATGCCGTCCACGAGCACACTGTCGGCGTCCTCACGTGCCACGTCGCTGCCGTTTCTGCACGCCCAAGTCCGCCTGCTTGTGCGCAGGCGCGTCGTCGACGCCGTCGCCCATCGCATCAACCACTTCGCCTAACTCCTTGATCGTGCGCATGCGTGATGTTCGAACAGACCAATCCGGCGCGCAATTGCCTGGGCCACCAGCGGATGGCCACCGTGAACTTGAACACCTTCAAACCCGATCCCTTGCCCTTGGAGATCACCTCGGGCATGTCGTCGTGCAGCGGGGGATCGTTATCCTGGCCATAAAGCGCAGCTCCAGCATGGGGAAGATGGCGACCTCGACCGAGAACGGATTTCTGCCACCTGTGACGCACGCTTGCAGGTCTGCTGTTGGTCAAGCTCTCGCCCGCCGCGCGCTCGGCAGACCATTGGACCGCTCGGACACTATGGTCCGACTGTGTGTGTGCGCGCGTCGAGGCCCCTGACAAAGCCAGCGTCGCGGCGGTCGCGGTGCTGGGTTGTGGACGACGGTGAGATTGCAGAGCCGGTGGCATACGCCGCTCAACACCGCCGCAGGGGAAAATGAGTGGGGATTGGGGAGACATGTGTATTTGAGCGCATCATGATGGTGTGACTGGCTGGCAGGTCGACCCTGGTGAGAGCAGGGGTTTCTAGACGTTGGGAAGTCGGCATGCGTCCAAAGCCTGACCTCGGAAGTCACAGCGAGCGCCGGCCACGTGACCAAGTGCCACGAATGAAACTGATCAAGCCGTGCGCCTGACCAACTGTCCATCGACCTGACCAATTATGTTTTCTTGTGGGGTTGTGCTTAGTCGAAAGAATATTGACGTACCGCACCAGATGATTCCTACGATGTACTACGTACGTACAGGGTTGGGTTTGGTACTGCTCCTGTTTTGGCAAGATGTCCATTCCTCTCTCTCTCTTGTGTGGACGGTTGAGCGAAAACTCAAAGTATCCTCCACAGGGTACGAGTACGTACTACGTATTACTAGTAGTAGCTCCCAGCTAGCGCTAAGATAACTCGGTAGATGCGGCGCTTTCTCAGTCTAGTATCCTGGCATCTTGAGGGACTCCTTGGCAAGATTTCATGCAAACTCACGATTCGTTGTCCACGAACTACCTCCGGAGAATTCCGTCTTTCTCTGTAGTATCAGCTGAGAGTAGTACCCCCACTGGGGGTCCTCACGGTTGATGAAATGAAACTCGGTCACATTCGGGGAACATCCAAGTGCGATCTGATTGGCTGTTTCGTTTCATCTGGTTTCATTTTGTTCAGCTGCTCTAGAGCAGCTTATCCGAGATGAAATGGAGAAACGATCTGATTGGCCCAGGCAATTCCGACTGTTGATACCCGTTCATTTCATTTCATCAACCGTGAGAACCCCCACTGGGGGCACGAATGACATAAAGGGCACCAACATGTCAGAGGTATCACGAAACAACTCAAGCCACCGGATTCATTCATGGTTGACGGGTGGGTTACTCGTAACAGTGCTCACATCCAAAATTGTAAACGACACGGTTTCACGGCGCTTAGCCCCTCGCGCTGGGTGCGAGGCCGCTTAGACAGCGTTGACGGCCTTGAGCGCGTTCAGGCGGCCGTAGCCGTACTGGTTGTTGGGGAACTTGGTGTCCGCCGTGCCGCCGCACGTGTAGCCCGACGCCTTGAGCGTGGACTGGTCGGCGGTCGTGATGAGCGCCGAGCGGATCTTGTCGAACGTGAGCGACGGGTTCTTGCTCAACATGAGCGCGACGGTACCAGCCACGTGGGGCGCGGCCATCGACGTGCCCGGGATGGTGTTGAACGCCGTGTCGCTGTTGTACCAGGCCGAGCGCACGCTCACACCCGGAGCCGAGATCTCGGGCTTGATCGTGCCGAACGCCGTCGGGCCCTTGCTCGAGAAGGAGCCGAGCTTGTCGGTCGAGTCGGTCGCGCCGACAGCAATGACGTCAGCGCTGTCGGCCGGCGAGTTGGCTGTGTTACAGAACGGCGTCTTGCCTCCCGCGTTGCCGTTCGCAAACACCGGAATGATGCCCGCCTTGCGCCACGCGCTGATCGCACCGGCGAAGAACGTGTCGCCGCGGCCACCGCCCCACGAGTTGTTGATGACGTTCGGCGCCTTGCTGCAGTCCTTGCCCGTGCCGCTCGGCGTGGTCGGGCACGTGAGGAACTGCGCGCACGAGAGGAGCCAGGACTCCTCACCGCCGTCCGCGGTGAAGGCCTTGCAAGCGATGAACTTGGCGCTCGGGGCGACACCAATGCCGTTGAGGCCAACCATGGTGCCGATCGTGTGCGAGCCGTGGCCCAGGTCGTCGTAGGGCGTGGTGCGGCCGTTGACGGCGTCGAACCAGTTGTACGAGCTGCGGAAGTTGGCCGCAAGCGACGTGTGCGTGGGGCGCACGCCCGTGTCGAGCGAGCCGATCACGACGTTCTGGCCCTTGTTGCCCGTGGCCCACACGCTGGGGGCCGAGACCTTGGTGACGCCCCACTCGTTCGCGAGCAGCGACACGCCGCCCGACGTGGCCGTGGTGTTGGACGCAACCAGGATCTCCGGCGCCGGCACGCGCACCTCCTCGCGGATCTCCGCGATCTCGGGCAGTGCCGCGAGCTTCTCGACGAGCTCGATGGTGGCGCCCTTGATGACCTTCTGGTTGGTGATCCAGTAGGTCTGCTGCGACGTGAACAGCGGCGTCGCGCTGCCGGCCTCGCGAGCGAGCAGCGCGTTGAGGCTCGCCTGCGACGCCTGCGCGTTGGCCTCGAGGGTCGTGACGACGGCTGCGATCTTCTGGCCGCGGTCGCCGAACTCGCTCTCCTTGACGGCGTTGAGCGCGTTCTGGACGCCGCTCTTCATGGTGAGGACGATGTCGACGGTCGACTGCGCCTGGAGCGTGCGGTGGACGGTGGCGTCGACGCGCGGCATGGCCGCGGCCTGGCCCATCGCGAGGGCCGCGACGGCGACGAAAGGAGCGAACTTGGTGAAGACCATTGTGAGCTTGTGGAGGAGGACTTGAGGGTTGGAAGGCGAAATCCAAAGTGAGAATCGCCGGCGTCCAAGATCCAGGACCCAGAAGGTAGCAGAAAAGAAGGCCCGCCGCCCTAAGCGTCCTAGGATGCCTAGGGGAGACGCTCATCGTAAAGGCCGACGATTGCTGTCGCAAAAGATCGAGCGCGAACACTCAGCACGGGGCGTCGGCGCTCGGCAAAGGATAGTGCGCAGGATTTCGTGTAGGTCAAGTCATCAACACTCGCACCTGCTCGCGTCTCCTTCAAGTGCTGCCCCGTCGCTAACCAGACATCAGGAGCGTAGAACAGAAGCAGCAAATCTCGCGGTGCGCTTTTCCTTCTACCGCGTTTGACCGGGCAGATCGCGTCTCTGCGGGTTGCGGTCCGTCAAAGTCAAAAGCGAACGGGTGGATGTGGGCGGCGGCGAGAGTGGCACGCTCAGTCACTCGCTCAGTGTCATCCCGTATCTTTAGGCGCTCTCGGATCGCCCTCCGGATCACCGCTTGTGACACGTAGGAGACGTCTGGTGAACCGGTTCAACACCCCGGCGCCCCAGCTGCTGCGCGTTCTCAGACCGCGGACCGAAGTCCGTGACTGACGGTGGCAGTCAGTTGGGTGCTTGTGACCGACATCCAGATCTTTGGGAGTCCCAACGTGGCTGTCTCCCTGCTGTGGGGAGACAGTGGCGGATCGCTCGCCAGCGTCACACCGAGCACGGCGCCGCCGTCCAGCTGGCGCGGCTTTGGCGCGTCGACAGTGCATATTACGCCAAAACGCAACGGCGCGATCTTTGGACTAAACGGCGATTTATGGCGGTTGACAAGACGCCATCCGCTGAGTGGTCTCCGCGCCAGCCAGAAACGTGGCGTTATCAGAAGACGCCAACCGACACGAATACTGTACTGTATTGAGAGTGGGTGGGTGGGTGAAGAGAGGTGACCGTTTGCTCGATCGAGCTGTTTGCGCATTCGACCACGCTGGACGAACGCCCGGAGGCCCACAGGGCCACTCGGCTTCCGTGACGGTCCCTTGGACTCTGTTCATGTATACCGCGTATACCCCGTATACACAGGGTTATGCAAGCTACACGCCTATCTTCCAACAAAATCAGTACACGCACGTAACCAGCACTGCATGGAGCTCCTGGGACTGCCTGGCCCCGAGATCGCACGGTTGGCGCGGCGATGTGGGCGACGCGACGCCGCCGGCGCGACGCGCTGGGCAACGGCCGCGTACCGCCAGCGCCGACGCGAGAGCGATCCACTGCCGCCGACCCCGCCATGGCGATGGCGACCCCACCAGCGCTCTCGCTAGCGGACGTACCCGACGCCGCCGCCGCGGCGTGTCTCGACGCGGACGCCGCGCGCGCGGTCGTGCTGAGCGGCCGCCACGCGCCGCCGCTGTCCGTGGAGTTGTTCCAGCGGCGCCACACGCTGCGCATCCCGCCGGACGCCGCCCGCAACGCGCGTCTCGTCCAGCTGATCCAGGCCCACGCCAAAGCGGCCGACGCGCAGGACCAAAACGCGTCTCCTCCTCCGCTGCCACCGCCGCCAGTGCTGGCGACGCACTTTACCGTCGCCGACATGGACGTCGCAGCCAGCGTCCTCATCCCTTTCGGTCGCCACGTCCGCGGACTCGCCGTGTCGGCGGACGCGTACACGGCGTGGCCAGTGCGGCCCGTGCGGGGGGACGTGGTGGCGGCGATGCCCGCGCTCGTGCGGCTCGAGCTCGACCGCGTGTGGGACGAGCCGATCGACTTGTCGGCGCTCGCGGCGAGCGCGCCGCGGCTGCAGGAGCTGGTGATCACACGCGCAAATAAGGTGACGCACGCGCTGGGCGACTTGCCGCTGCTCCGCGCGCTCCACCTGGAAGACACGAACATCAGCTCGTTCGCGATCGCCGTGGGGCTGCCCCGGCTGCAGTCGCTGACGCTGCTGACGTCGCCAGAAGGCCACAGTGCGTTTGGCGACATCGCGTCGTTGGCGCTCGTGGCGCCGCTCACTCGACTCGTCGTGCGCGGACGGTGGGAGATGTGTCCGCGCGCTGCTGTGAACGCGCACGCGGCAACACTGCGCGAGTACGCGGAGTTGGACCACACGTTGCCGATATGCAGACCATGGAACCCCAAGTGCCACGATTGGGCAAGCCTCAGGCACCTGCAGACACTGCGGATTGGGCGATACCGGCTGACCGACATCCAGCCGCTTGCGGCGCTCGTGTCGCTCGAGCACATGCAACTCGTGATGTCGGATCGCGCGACGCATTGCCGGCTTTTGCGGCATCTGAAACGGTTGCGCGAGCTGCAACTCTCGAACGGATGGCTTTGTGATCTCGTGGGCTATTTGCCGCGGCTGGAGAAGCTGGTGTGGGAGGACAGTTCGGGCATGTTCAACAATTACCGGCAACATCTGCGTTTGGCCCGATACCCACGACGGCAACGACGAAGCCAGCGTCCGGCGCAGCACGAACAACGAAGGCGTCGGCCTCGCGGTGGGGTTGCGCCACCTGGTGCTGCGCGGCGTGGTGATCATCCAGGATTGCCGAGTCGTGTACGCCATGCTCGAGCACGTCCAACATCTCGAAGTGTACGATCACTTGCACCATAGTTTTGGCTCCGTGTTGAAGTGGATCACGAACCTGCGTCACTTGAAGCGTTTGCTTTTTCGGGACTTTCACGTTCACTGGGTCAAAGGTATCGTTGATGGCCGGTGGTCGTTCAAATTTGCCGAGTCACTGGAGGAATTGTACTACGATCCTCGAACTTACGCTGCCATGGGCATTCGCACACCGCTTCCATTTCCTCGGTGGTTCGCTGACCATCTCCCTAACCTTCGTGTGCTCGCGAGCCCGTTTCAAGAGTCGTTTGTCGAACTAGCGTCGTTGTGTCCGCGACTCACACACCTCCACCTGCCGTTCAGCGCCGAGTGTGCGTTTCCTCTCGCGTCGCGTGAGAGTTTGAGTCGACTGTGTGTCGTGTCATTGGCGATAGAGTACGACTGTGCGTGGCTCCGAGCCGAGTGTGGCGAGGGCCGCGCGTTGCCGTTGCTGCGCCAGATCTTCGATCCGACGACCGACTGCCTGAGCTCGCCAGTGTGTCGGCGGCACGAGCTTGTCGTAGGCCAAGGGAATGAAGAACGCTTTGTCGCCGAGCGTGGACTCGTACCGTCCTGGGCCCACAAATGGGTGGAGAATGCCTATTGGATACAAGGTTATGAAGCACGCTGCCACCGCATCATTGAATGAATATGGATTGAGTTAGGGCGAGACGTAAACGCGTCTCGCAGCGTATGCATTAGCAGAAGCACCACACGATTGTTCTTCGAGCCGACTCTCTCCGCACGCCGTAGTCCTGCAGGTGCTCACACGCCTTCCCCAGCGCCAGGAACCGGGGCGCTCACGTGGACTCCTCAGGACCGACGCCGTCGGGAATCATACACACGGTGAGATCCTTCACCTTGACGCAGAGCTCCTCAACGTCTCCCGTCGTCGCGTTCAACACAATCACCATAGCCGAAGAGCGCGTGAATCAACGACGACGAAGCTCTTGCGTTTTCCCGGCTTGAATGGAGAGCCACGCGTGCACAAGGATGGGAACATGACCGTTCACCGTCTTGAGTTCCGTCGAAAGCGTGCGAACTGTATCCTTCGTCGCGTGGAGTTCCGTCGAAAGCGCGCGAACTTTACTCTTCAACGCCTCTAGATCATCCACCAGCTTCTTGACCGTTTCATGGAGGCCCGAGGACTTCGAGTCTTCCTCACCGGACTGTGATACACGAGCGTCGTGTGCGCGATGCCCCATAGCTTCTGGATTGGCTGGGCCGCGTGGGTCTTCCTTGGCATCCTCCTCCATTTCGACATCGACGACTTGACTTTGTCCGCTGGCGGTGCCCTCTTCCTTCACTTCATCATCGACGAGGTGGCCTTGCAGAGACGACGAGGGTGGAGCGCGGGGCGGCGGCGGCGGGTCCATAGTTGGTCGGCGCGACGCAGAACAGCGAATGAAAAACGGGCCGCGGCGGTGGCGCACACACAGAATGCCGCGCCATGGAGTGGATGGCCGACCTCCCACGCGGAGGGGCTTGTGCGCTCGGTCGAGTGTGGTCCCTCGGATGACGCGGGGCCGGTACGCCACCAAACAGAAAAGAATCCCGCGGAGACCGCCCGAACAACCAGCCGCTACACGCACGCATGTTCTCCCGCTGGTGCCACCAGCGTAGATGGGGCCGTGGATGACGCGGTCACTGATGAACCCGGGGCAGCCAGACACCCTGGAGGTGCCACGAACCAGAAACGCCCATAACACCAGCCGCACCCAAATGACGCGGCATCGTCGCGCTGGTGGGGCGAAGCGACAACGAGCGCTCTGTTGGCGGACACACCGTGGACGCGCTCTAAACCTCGAGTGCCGTGCGGGTGGGAGCCGCTGGATCTCCGCAAAAAAACGGGATGATGGGTCGAAGATGAGCAGAGTGCATTTCCCTCGTTCCAGTGCCATCTCCTAACTTCAAGCAGCCCATGTTGAAGCGCCCCACCCGCGCTTGGATCTTTCCTGTCCATAGGGACCCATCAGCTGACTGTGCGGTCCGTGGCGCCGCTGCGCGCTCGCAGCAGGCGTGCGACCTGCTGGCTGCCGGACCGCTCGGCGTGGTCCAGCGCCGTGAGGCCGTCGGCGTCTACGCGGTCCACGTCGGCGCCGTGGTCCAGCAGCTGGGCGGTGGCGCTGACCATGGAGTGTTCGAACAGGAGCACTCGGTCCGGGGACCGGTCCGGGACGCGCGCCACCGCCATGAGCGCGGTCATCCCGTCGGCAGCGTCGCACGCGTCGACGTCGGCAAAGCCGCGCACAAGCAGAGCGTCGAACACGTTCACGCGGTCCATGAAGCACACGGCCGCGGCGCGCATCGTCCGCCCGTCGGCGTTGCCCACGTCGGCGCCGAACGTCACGAACCTCTCCGCAGCCCTGGCGTACCCTCTGACCGCACAGACGTGCATTACACCCTCAGCGCCGACCACAAACGCGCCCTCACGCACGAGCGCGTCGACCATTTCCGGGAGGAACACGCGTTCCGCGAACGCAGCAAGTGCCAATGGGTCATCTGGGTCGTCAACGCGCGCGCCGTGTGCGACTGCGAGCGATACCAACGCGACACTGTGCGCGCTGCGCACGACGCTATCCAGCACGTGCTGCTGCTCGTCATCCGTGAGGAGGCAGCGGAAAGCGTCCGAGGTGAGCAGGATCTCGAGGATCTCGGGCTCGTAGTCGAAGCGACGGTACGTGGCCGAAACGTGAGCGAGCCGGTCGCGCAGCTCGCGCGCGAGCGTGGCGCCTATCATCTCCGTGTTCTCGCGTCGCGCGTAGAACCACGCGATGATGTGCGTGTGGCGACCGCGCACGGCCTCGCACAGCAGTGATACCGGTGCTGGTGACCGATTCGGCGTGGGCATCAGACCCTCGTACCAGGCACACGGGTCGTCCGCACCCGGCGCTCCATCTCGCGCCTCGGTGGCTGCGACTTGAGCGCGCACATGGGGCTGCGCGAGGTACGCTTCGATGGTGGCGAGATCGCCGTCCTGGAACGCGCGACAGAAGGCCTCGCGCGTCGGCGTCGGCGTTGGCATTGGCGCCGGCGTCGGTATTGGCATGATCCCGGTCCTGGTGGTGACCGCTGTGGCGTCCGTGATGGCGACGTTTGGATTATCAGTCAGGACTCGAGGCTGGTGGCTTTGACGCACCTCCGATGCGCACATTCGTGGGTTCACGTTTCGGCGGAATGCGTGGGTGTGGGTCAGTCGTGCGAGGACCTGATTCTCTCGATTTGTTTGTGTCTTTGGTAGTAGACCGACAGGCAACACCCGTGAGGTGTCTTCCTCCCTCTCGGAGTGAAAACGAGAGCCGTCAGTACTTCCGCACCGTCGACTGCAACGTGAGTGACTCACGGTGAGTCCAATAAAATTGTGCGACTCTAAGCAGTTGACCTGTCGAAGGATTTGTGACATTACCTCGTTGCATCATCGCAGCGCTTTTCGTGAAGCCGCGTTGAGTGGACGTCCACTTGGACGCCACAGAACCACCTGCCGATGATACTCTATTCCAACGTCGCGTGCGGACGCGACTCCGCCAGTCTTCAAATAGGAATCATTCGATTGGACATACGTTCCCTGACTTTGGAGCCGTTAGTCGCGCGGCCCCTCGCATTGCCGTGGCTACGCAGCTTCCCCGCGACGAAGACTCTGGGGGCTTGGCGGTCAAATGCATCCGAAACAATCAGGATCTCGAGGATCTCGAGCTCGATTCGGAAGTGACGATCAGTGGCCGAATCTCGTGCGAGCCGGTCGCGCGTAAAGCCACGCGATGACGCGCGTGTGCAACCGCGAACCATGCACATGCGTTGCTGGGGTGAGGCGCTCCGCCCCGCGCCTCGGTCACCGCGACTTTGGCGTGTACGTGCGGCTGCGCGAGGAGCGATGCGCGGCAGAAAACCTCACGCATTGGCGTTGGCATCGGCGCTGTGCTCGTGGCGTCTCCGATTATGGCGGTGGCATCATTGAGAGTCGGGAATTGCCAGTGCGACTGGTGGCCAATGGCAACTGGCCATGTCCCTCTCGAAATGCTGGGTTCGCCCTTCTGC
Organism: Pythium rhizo-oryzae; assembly: GCA_027475725.1. Classification (NCBI taxonomy): domain Eukaryota; phylum Oomycota; class Peronosporomycetes; order Pythiales; family Pythiaceae; genus Pythium; species Pythium rhizo-oryzae. Next base: position 18,496 of record JAMFLL010000548.1, read on the forward strand.
GACACGTGTGGGTTGTGGTCTCAGCTGGGAGTGTAGGTCAGTGGTGCCAGAACCTGATTTATGAGTTTTTTTTTTATTTCGTCTTGTTGATTTGTTTGAAAGTGGCGCTCATACAGCGCAGCTCTACCGACGTCGACGCATGCGATGGCACCAAACGAACGATGGGAAGCCGCGCGGTTTGGATTGCAGATTGCAGCGACTCCAAATTTTGAAGTTGCAGGATTTCCACAGTCTGAGGCGGTCGAATGGGGAAAAGATTCCAGTCCCTCGCTCCAAAGGTCTCCCAGATTTAAGTCGCTCATGTTGAAGAACCCCACGTTACTGGATCTTTCCTGCACGTTGAGACAATATGAGCACGTCGAACTCAGCTGACTGTGCGGTCCTTGGCGCCGCCACGCTCGCGCAGCACGCGCGCGACCAGCTTGCTGCCAAAGCGCTTGGCGTGCTCCAGCGCCGTGAGGCCGTCGGCGTCCACGCGCTCCACGTCGGCGCCGTGGTCCAGCAGCCGGGCGGTGACGTTGCACATGGAGTGTTCGTACCAGCGATCTTCATCCGGGAATCGGTCTGGGACGCGCGCCGCCGCCATGAGCGCAGTCATGCCGTCGGCAGCGTCGCATGCGTCAACGTCGGCAAAGCCGCGCATAAGAAGAGCGTCAAACACGTTGATGCGGACCATAAAGTTCACGACCGCGGTTCGCATCGTCCGCCCGTCCGCGTTGCCCATGTCGACGCCGTACTTCACAAACCTTTCCGCCGCCCAGCCGCGCCCTCTGACTGCACATGCGTGCATCACACCCTCAGCGCCGACTACAAACGCGCCGTCGCGCACGAGCGCGTCGACCATTTCCGGGAGGAACACGCGTTCCGCGAACGCAGCAAGTGCCAATGGGTCATCTGGGTCGTCAACACGCGCGCCGTGTGCGACCGCGAGTGCCATGAGCGCAACGCTATGTGCGTCGCGCAAGACGCCGTCCAGTACGCGCTGCTGCTCGTCGTTCGTCAGGAAGCTGCGGAACGCGTCCGACGAGAGCAGGATCTCGAGCATCTCGGGCTCGTAGTGGAAGTGACGGGAAGTGGCCGAAACGCGCGTGAGCCGGTCGCGCAGCTCGCGCGCGAGCGTGGCGCCCATAGTCTCCGCATTCTCGTGTCGCGCGTAGAACCACGCGATGATGTGTGGCGACCGCACACGGCCTCGAACAGCAGCGACGTCGGTACCCGTGTTGTTGATGGCGCCGGTGTCGGCGTGAGCGTCAGCTCCTCGTACCACGCACACTGGTCGCCGGGGTCTGGCGCTCCGGCTCGTGACTCGGTCGCAGCGACATCTGCGCGCACATGCGGTTGCGCGAGAAACGCCTCGATGGTGGTGAGGTCGCCGTCCCGGAACGCGCGGCAAAAGGCCTCGCGCGTCGGCCTCGGCGTTGGCATGGTCGTAGCTGTGCCCGTTGTGCCCGTGACGATGGCGTTTGGATTGTAAGTTAGAACTCGAGGCTGGTGGCGGCGACCCGCGTCTGGTGTGCGCTTTAATGGGTTCATCTTTCTGCGGAATGGATGGATGGGTGGTGGTCGGTGGTACGAGAACCTGATTTATGAGTTTTCGTTGTGTTTGTTTAGAAGTTGCGCATGCGCACATCGACGACCGCAGTGGGAGGGAGCCATCTCTCTTTGCCCTCTTTGAGCGAGAACGGGAACCGTCGGTGCGTCCGCATAGCCGACTGGAACGTGACCCGAACAAGATAGGAGTTGACTCGTCCAAGAAATCCTGAATTCATCTCGCGGCATCATCGCAGCGATTCTAGCATGCGCCACGTTGCGTGGTCGCTGCCCAACCACCAGCCGATGGCACTCCATTCCGGCATCGCGTGTGGAAGCGATTCCGCTGGCTTTTTGAACCAGGAACCACTCGTTTGGGCATTCGGTCCTCCTCTTGGACTCACTCGCATCGTCTGCGGAGAGAGGCAGAACGCGTCCGACGTGAGCAGGATCTCGAGGATCTCGGGCTCGTAGCGGCGGAGATCGCGTCTGGCTCCTCATACCACACAGGCTTCGCCCAGGTCCGGCACCCTGCCCTGTGCTTTGGTGGCTGCTACTTCAACCCGCACTTGCAGTTGCGCGAGGAACGCCTCGATGGTGGCGAGGTCTCCGTTCTGGAACGCGCGGCAGAAGGCTTCTCACGTGGGCTTGGGCGTGGATGATGACATGATCGTGGTCCGTGTCCATGGAGGTGAGATGGCGAGTCGGGACTCCTGGGCGGTGGCCTGATCCACGAACCGCCGTGGGTTCACGCTCTGGCGCCTGTGTTTGATGGTGCAGGTGTGGTGGATCAAAGCCGGACGCCCTACTTACAGTGGACTACGCTATCCGTTGGCGGGTCACGGTCTCACCTGTCCAATTGGGGACCGTCTCATGCTGGCTGGGGGCAGCGCGCAATGCCGCCACGACACGATGCCTCTGCTGCGGGGATTTCTGGATGCTATTGCGTTGCAGGTGCTGAGGAGCAGCCGGCACGTGCCGCTGCCGCTTCGAGATGCGTTCCAGCACCGCTCTTCCGAGAGGCCCCGCCAGTCGCGCCAGCAAGTGCCAGTTCCTGAAATGCCAAACAGGCCCACTTCACTGGGTAGTCCACCGCGTTGAACTTCATTCACTCACACACAACCAGTTGGATCACACATAGGAGCCCCCGGAGCTCAACGGACTCCGTGGCCATTCGTGCCGCCGCGCGTGCGCAGCAGGCGCGCGACCAGCTGGTTGCCAAAGCGCGCGGCGTGGTCGAGCGCCGTGAGGCCGCTCACGTCCATGCGCGTCACGTCGGCGCCGAGCTCGAGCAGGCGGTCCGTGGCGTAGCACATGCGGTACTCGAACATGTGCTCTTGGTCTCGGTACCGGTCCGGGACGCGCGCCGCGGCCATGAGCGCAGTCGTGCCGTCGGCGGCGTCGGCGGCGTCGACATCGGCAAAGCTGCGCTCGAGCAGCACGCCCAGCACGTTGTCACAGCGCTCCCAGCACAAGACCGCTGCACGCAACGCCCGTCCGTTGGTGTTGTCCACGTCGGCGCCGTGCTCCAGGAAGCGGCGGGTGACCGTTTCGTACCCTGTCACAGCACACGCGTGCATCACGTCAGGGGCGGCGACTACAAACGCGCCATCGCGCACGAGCGCATCGACCATCTCCGGGAGGCATACGTTCCCAGCGATCGCGGCAAACGCCGTGGGGTCCTCCGGGTCGTCGACGCGCGCGCCGTGTCCGACCGCGAGCGCCACCAACGCGACGCTGTGCGCACTCCGCAGCAGACCGTCCAGCACGCGCTGCTGCTGCTCGTCCGTGAGGATGCAGCGAAACGCGTCCGACGTGAGCAGGATCTCGAGGATCTCGGGCTCGTAGTGGAAGCGACGGGAAGCGGTCGAAGCGTGCGTGAGCCGGTCGCGCAGCTCGCGCGCGAGCGTGACGCCCATACGCTCTGCATTCTCGCGCCGCTGGTAGAACCACGCGATGATGTGCGTGTGGCGACCGCACACGGCCTCAAAGAGCAGCGACGTCGGTGTCGGTGACGGCTCCGGCGTGAGTGTTGGCTCCTCGTACCACGCGCACGCGTCGTCCGGGTCTGGAGCGCCGCCCCGCGCCTCGGTGGCTGCGACTTGTGCGCGCACGTGCGGCAGCGCGAGAAACGCCTCGATGGTGGCGAGGTCGCCGTCTCGGAACGCGCGGCAGAACGCCTCGCGCGTCGGCGCTTGCGTCAGCATGATCGAGATCGTGGCGTCGACGGTGACGGGGGATGAAGCGTAGCTCGTCGGTGCCGCGCGCTCGAGACCCGAGTCGACAAAATGCTGGGTTCAGTGCCAGTTTCAGCGCCCCGTGCGTGAGGTGTGCCAAAAGTGTAGGTCATAATAACGCCAGACCTGATTTATGAGTTCTGGAAGTCACTCTCCGTCGCGTGCACTTCCGGTCACGTTGACGAATACCCCCCCACGCTCCAAGAAACGGTCACGACCACCTGCCCTTCGCACTACCGTGCCGCAAGCACATACCGATCGACTAGATTCCTAGCCCACCGCCACTATGAGATAGGTTTATAACGCCTAGCATCGGTGGTTGTCACCGCCAGCTAGATGAATATGAGTCTTTCTTCCAAAACAAAACAAAAAAAAGGTCACGTTGACGAACGGCGCATGGACCGAACCGTGGAAGCCAACACCATGGTGGGACGAGAACAAGCCCACGAAATACAGCACCACGCAGGGAAGTGCGGTAGTATTCTCGAACAACATTGGGACGGGGGCCATGGCGGTGTCTTTCGCGGACACAACTCGCGGGGACGCCTACGTACCCCTGGCCGATGTCCGTCTATGTTGAAATCGTGAGCGTTTCCGGACCCCGCCACGCGCGCGCAGTATCGCCTCAACACCGGTGTTCCCCGCGCGGGCCGCATAATCCAGCGCCGTGGCGGCGGTCGCGTCCGTGAGCGTCTCGTTGGCCCCAAAGGAGAGCAGAGTCCGGAACATGTTGCGCGATCCTGGCGGGTAGGAGCCTTGGAGCACGCCCGGGTTCCCCGCCGCGACCATAAGCGCGGTGGCGCCATAGCGGGCGCGGCGCGCGTCCAAGTCCGCGAATCCTCTCTCCAAAAGCGCCGGCGTGACGTCGCGAGGCGGCTGCGCGGGACACCTCCAGCGACGGCAGCTCGGACGGCGCGGCCATGTGCGTATCTGCGGGGAACGAGCGAAGTGGATTGACCCCGACGGCTTCCCACACAGTGACTCACTACAGTACGTACTGGCGAGATCGTCGAATCAACCCACTCAGAGAGAGAACGTTCTCGCATGTTATTCTGCAGCAATGTGGATCTCAACCTCACCTGGAATCATGGTACCGAAGCGAATCAATCCGAACAGGAAGGATTTGGCATCGAATCCAGGCGCGCGCCGTGCGCGATCGCGAGCGCCACGAGCTCGGCGTGGTCGCAGTGCGCAGCGACCTCGTCCAGCAGGTGCTGCTGCTGCTCGGGCGGGAGCACTTGGCGGAAGACCTGAGACGTCAGCAAGATCTCGAGGATCTCCGGATCGGGGCGTCGACTGGTCGGGAAGAGCGCCGGCAAGAACGTGTGGAAACCGAGCAGGTCCCGTCGCAGCAACCGAGCCAAGGTCGCGCCCATGGTCGCCGCGCGGTCGGCGGAGGCGTAGAACCACGCGATGATGTGCGTGTGGCCGCATCGTCCCGCCTGGCAGATCAGCGACGCGCGGCACCGCGAGTGTCGCGACGTCGGCCTCGGCTCGCGGTACCACGCTCTCCCGAGCTTCCCGGGCTCAGTCCCCGTCGCGATTCGCTCCTCTATCTCGCGGACCTCGGCGATGACGAGGGGCTGCGCGAGGAACGCCTCGATGGCCGCGAGGTCGCCCTTGTAGAAGGCAGCGTAGAACGCCGCGCGGGAGACCGCCAGCGGTGGCGCCTCGGAGGGCGCGGCCATGGATCTGAGCGAAACGAGCCCAAGGTATCACTTGAAGGCCACTCTGTGACGAGTGGGAGAGATCGCGACCGTCCTCGAATGGTGTACACGAGTGGGGAACTAGGCTACTTTGTGGACCACGCTATGCAAGGCAAGGTCTCACTTCCACGGTCTCACATCCAGCCCTGCGCGAAAGGGAGTCGAAGCCATGGCGTCTCGCCCAACGTCCTCGCGTCTTCCCGTTGGTGGGCGACACGGCGTCGCGATGAAAGTCCTCGCTGCGGTTGGCAGGCCACACGACCATCCGTGGCATGATGGAAGCTCACTCAAAGCAGCGGCGGCGCGTTGCCACTGCTGCTGCCATGGCATGTACATGTGGTCTGCTGGATCTGCCGGACACAGCCGCCGCGGCGCTCGCCGAATTCCTCGACTCCAGCGCGTTGCGCGCCGTTGTGTTGAGCTGCCGGCACGTGCCTCCGCCGCTCCAGCACGCGTTCCAGCGCCGCTTTGTGCTTCGGCTCCCGCCGGACGCACCTCGTAACACGGTGCTGACGAAACGAATCCGGATCCACACGACTGAGCTCCCGCAGACATCGCTTCCTGGGCAGAGCGAGGCTCAGGAACTCCTAGCGACCCACTTTGCCATCGCTGACACCGACGAAGCGGCCGGAGCACTGCTGCCTGTCCGCCGACTCGTGCGCGGGCTTACGGTATCGTCAAACGAATACACCGCGTGCCCGGCGCGGCCGATCCGCTGGGACGTTGTGCGACAGTTTTCTGCCCTCACCCGGCTCGAGATCGACCACATGTGGAACCAACCAGTGGATCTTGCGGCGCTCTCGGCGAGTGCTCCACGCCTGACTGCGCTCGTGATCAAGCGCGCCAGGAAGATCACGAACCTTCTGACGGGCCTACCTTCACTTTGCGAGCTGCACCTTGAAGACACCAACATCAACTCGTTCACGATCGCTGTGGGGCTGCCTAGACTCAAGTCGCTGGCACTGCTCTTGACACCGTACAGCTACGATTTTCTGCGCGACGTTTCAGCGTTGGCGCTCGTGGCGCCACTGACACGGCTTGTCGTCCGTGGTTTGTGGCCGACCTGCCCACGGATGGCTGTGAATGCCCACGCGGGCACACTGCGCGAGTACACGGAGCTGGACAACACATTGCACGATGGGGCGCCAGACTGGAGGGCGAACCACCCTGACTGGCCGAGTTTGAAGCTCCTGCGGTCGCTTTGGCTAGGGCGCTTCAAGCAGACCGACATCCAGCCACTCGCGTCGCTCGCGTCTCTCGAGCACTTGCAGATCTCCGTGCATGCGACCGCCGTGACGAACTGTCGCCCGTTGCGCCACTTGGCGAACCTGCGCGAGCTGCAGATATCCCACGGGTGGCTCTGCGATCTCGTGGGGTTTCTGCCGCGGCTGGAGAAACTGGTGTGGGAGTACTCGTCGGGTTGGTACAACGCTAGACAGCAGAAGCTTTGGCGTCGTGACGGCTCTGGTATCCACGACGGCAACGACGAGGACAGTATTCGACGCAGTACCAATGGCAAAGGAGTTGGCATTGCGATGGGACTGCGACAACTGGTGTTGCGCGGCGAGCTCTTCTTTGATTTTCGGTGGCCGGACGTGGCCACGATGTTCGAGCACGTCGAGCAACTCGAGATCTATGATCGCTACGAGAACTACTTCCCGGAGGTGTTGGAGTGGGTCGCAGGACTGCGCCACCTGAAGCGGCTACTGTTTCGGGATTTTAGTCTGCACCGGGTGAGAGGCGTCCTCGAGCGACAGTTCTCGTTTGCAAGTTGCGAGTCGCTTGAGGAATTGTGCTACAGACCTCTCCCCATTGGCAATCGCAGGAGCTGCCGCACTGAATCGTTTCCCCGGTGGTTCTTTAACTCTCTACCCAACCTTCGTGTCCTCACAAGCCCATTCCAAGAGTCGTTTGTCGAACTAGCGTCGTTATGTCCAAGACTCACGCATTTGCATCTGCCGTTTAGCGTCAAATGTGCGTTTCCTCTCGCGTCGCATGAGAGTTTGAGCGGACTGTGCGTTGTCTCACTGGCGGTTGACTACGACTGTTCGTGGCTCCGCGCCGAGCGTGGCGAAGGAGGAGCCCTGCCGTCGCTGCGACAGATCTTCCATCCGACGACCGATTGTCTGAGCTCGTCAGTGTGTCGGCGGCACGAGATCACGGTCGGTTCCGAAGAGTGCGAGTCTTTTGTTGCTGATCGCGGGCTCGTGCCGTCGTGGGGACAGAAGTGGGATCTCATGGAGCGGTGTCACGAAGACGAACATTGCCACCGCCTGGTTCGCGAGGTTGACGAAATTGTGTGAATGGTAAAATTTGAATGTATTAAGGTGCACCGCATCAATAACACTACACCTCTCTCCGAGAATGAGAGTTGTCTGATGCAACGCCGGACACAGCACCACTTAGAGCCCTCGAAGAAGCGGTCCTTCCTAATGCAGACACATATCATGTACACACCGACAATCGGCACTGCATGCACACTCCGAAAAGAGACGTCACAGTCGCCGTGTACTCACTTTTCTTCAGCCCCAGGCGGCGGCGCGCCCAATGTCGCCCTCTCCGGCCCGACGCCACTGGTGATGGTCGCCGTCAGTTGCCGCACCTTGATGCAATTGAATTTGTCACGAAGATGCTTCTTTGACGTGTTGAGCACGCTGGTCAGAGCCGTCAACGCCTTTCCCTTGTCTGTGAAGCGACGACGATGAAGCACTTGAACGCTTTTGTCCTTTGACGTCGTCGACAACCACAGAAACGTCCAGTCATCTTGGAGATCCGTGAGCACAGAGATAACGGGATCGGTCGACTTCAAGTCCGTGGCAAACAACTCGGCAGTGGACTGGCACATACAATGCGTATACCCCTTGATCCTGGTCTTCGTCGAGTTCTTTGGCGTTCGCGCTTTCTTCAGTTGACAGACGACTCGGGTAGAACCAAGAGAGGACGAATCCACGGCCTCCGGCTTACCAGTGATCGCCTCGTGTGGAAGCGCGGATCCCGAGCCGACGTGGGCGATGAGAACGTCCGTCGTGCCGCTCAGTTGGAACGGCAGCACAGGCTCACCACTCGTCTTGAGAGCCTTCGCAGTGTCCAGCGCATTCATATCGTTGTGGAGAAGGTACGCTCGGAACTCGGGGGCGATGCGTTTGAGTACTTCAGCGAAGAACACTCCGTACTCCGGGCTAGAAGAAACCTCGGATTTTCCCCACTTCATGGTGATCTTGTCAGCATCCGAGACTCGCTTCTGCCAGTTCGCAGAGTCGACGTGATTCGTGAGGAGGCGGTCGTCACTGACTCCGCTCTCGCTGGCTTGCGTCACGAGCTTTTGCTTCCCACGTCGACTTGGAGCGGCCGCGCTGGATGGCGTCGTGTCAAGCTTTTGCTTCCCACGTCGACTTGGTGCGGCCGCGCTGGCTGGCGTCGTGTCGAGCTTTTGCTTCCCACGTCGACTTGGTGCGGCCGCGCTGGCTGGCGTCGTGCCGAGCTTTTCCTTCCCACGTCGTCTTGGCGTGTCGTCGAAGGTGTCCATCTTGAGAGCGAAGTATTTCTGCAACACCTCCACGAAGCTGGTGTTCATGTTCGACATACTCTCGACCAGCGTCTGGGACGTAGCGAGCGCTTGCATGAGGGTGTGCGTCACAGTCTTCAAGTCTTTGACCGCGCGGGAAAGCGTCTTCACCGTTGACTTGAGGCCCCGGCATTTGCGCTTGAGTTCCTTGATCGTTTTAGGGTCGTTGCACTTCGGTCCAGAGCTGTCGGCCGAGTCGTCCGGGTCGTCCGGGTCATCCGAGTCGTCCGAGTCGTCCGAGTCGTCTGGGTCGTCCGAGTCGTCCGAGTCATCAGAATCGTCCCAATTGTCCGGGTCCTCTGGGGCGTCCGGGTCCTCTTGGGCGTCTGGGGCGTCTGGGGCGTCTGGGGCGTCTGGGGCGTCTGGGGCGTCCGAGTTATCGGAGTCGTCCGAGTCGTCCGGGTCGTCTGAGTCCTCCGAGTTGTCGACAGCTTGGTGGGCTTCGTGCTCGGCCTCGTTGGATGCGCCGCGCTTGGCTTGACTGTCGTGGCCTTCGACCGCGGCACTTTGTTGATGATGGACGTCTCTACGCGTAGTGCGACCTGTCCGGTGGCGCTTCACTGCGGGTGGCGAGGACGACGGCGAGGACGGCGGCGTGCGAGCCTTCTTAGCCTTGTTGTTCTTCTTGGGCGCCATCACAGGAAGCGGTGCGGGAGGCGAGGCAAAAGAGCGAATGCGCCATTGAGTTTGGAGTGCTCGGGACCAAACGTAGGCCATCTCCAAACCCACACGCCTCCTTCTGAAGCTCTTGGAGCCTCCGCGCTGACGCCAGACAGGCTACCTCGGTTGACGCGGTCCGCACTCTCCGAGATGGTAACGTTTCCGCCGTCACCGCTCGACGGGCACTCCACTCACACGCGCGAGCCTTCTGTATTTCGTGTGGCCACGTGGGCATTCGAAATGCCCGCGCCATCAATCGCTTTCCGTCGCCGCTTGCCCGTCCCCATGACTCGCCTCAAAGGCATCTTTGGATGGCGATGATGCGACTCGCTTCGTGCGGATTGGAAGTCGCCGGGGCTGCTCGCGCTGGAGACGCAGGGAGACGACGTCCAGGAGCCACTCGCGTTGCGAATGCGCCGGTCCGCGACAGCGAGCGGCCTCATGGCCGATAACCACATTGGCCATCAACGCCTTTTGACTCCAGACGAAAGCGAGGGCCCTATTTCTCCGATTTTAGTGTTTTCCACACGATACGGATGTCTGAGGTCATCCACACTATTTCATTCCGTAGAAGATCTTGAACGGACACGAAAGTCTCAGTTTATCGTCCAAGGTCTCAGTTGCGAAAGTCTCACCTCGCGGCGACGCCATATCTCTTCCCCGACCACCATGGGCAACGGCGGCAGCTCGCTCGTGGACTGCGTGCAGGAGTGCGACACGCAGCGGCTCAAGCAGCAGCTCGCGGCGCGCGTGGCGGACGTCGAGGACGGTGAGATCTCGGACGCCGAGCTCCACGGCGAGCTCGAGGACGCGGTCCACACGGCCGTGAGCATGGAGATCACGACGCCGCACCAGTACCAGCAGCTCCAGATCGCGCTCGAGCTGCTGCTCCACGTGGCGCCCACGGCGCTGCAGACCACCGAGTGCAACGACGCGCAGTGGTCGGCGCTCCACCGCGCGTGCGTGACCAGCAACCTCGCGTTCGTGGCGTTCCTCTTCCACCGTTACGCGGCCTACCTGGCCACGGACCGCGACGCGTACGGACTGTTGCCGCTCGATCTCGTGCCGCCCGAGCTCGCCTTCATCGGCGCGCACGCCCCCGCCAGCGACCACATGCGCGACGTCGCCAAGGCGCTGCCCAGCACGGAGCGCGAGCGCATCGAACTCGCGCTTGCTGTGCTTCGCCAGCGTAAGCGCGCGTTCCAGCGCCGCGCCGTGCGGGCGTACCTCACACGCGACATGGACAACCAGGAAGAGAGCGCGACGGACACGTCTGCTGAGGAGGACCCCAACGGGCAGCCGTACTTCATCGCGTTCGAGCCGAGCCGCGGGCGGCTCTCCAACGAGGTGGCCGGTGTCGTCCACCAGCTCGACCTGCCGCTGCGCGTGCGCTACCACTTGCCGCGCACGGACGCGTTCGTGTTTGGCTACTTCCAGCTCATCTGGCGCGCCGACGACGAGCCGCGCAGCCAGGAGCCCAACTACGAGCGCCACGTGCTGCTGCGCGAGAGCGTGGACCTGGACCACGCGGCGCCGCGCAGCGAAGACCTCGCCTCCAACCAGCACGAGCAGCGCCGCCTCCACGACGCAGACAAGTCCAAGCGAGAGAGCAGCAGCGCCTCGCCGACGCTCACGGGCACCGTGGCAATCGACGTGAGCCACTTGGCCGACGACGTCGTGTGCCACGTGCTGTTCGTCGCGAGCGACCGGCAGCTCATGAAGCGCGAGATCGTGCTGAGCACCGAGGGCGTGAGGCTCGTGCGCGCCGACGCACTGAACGCGGATCCGCTGGGCGCGGCCGCGCCCCACGAGGGCTACTACGAGGAGCCACCGTTCGAGTACGACGTTGACAGCGACGGCGACGGCGACATCGATGGCTTTGTGTTCCACGTGGGCGGCGAGGCGTTCAAGCACCCGAGCGAGGAGCTCGCGGGCCGCGCGTTCGACACGGTCGACGAGTTCGAGGCGTTTGTGAAGCAACTACGTGCGAATACCAAGCAGCGAGCGACGACAATGGCAAAGACGACGGAGAGTGCCACGGCGACCGAGGCGCCAGGAAAGCAAATGGCCGAGGCTGACGGCGCGAAGGTCAAGGACTCGGTCGTACGGCGGCCGAGTGTGCTCTCGAATCAAGAGGAGGAACATATCGAGGAGGAGGAGGACGACGACGAGCTGGTGCTGGTCGAAGCCAGCAAAGAGCTCAAGCTCAAAGACTCCCCGGAGCTCCAGGACGGAAGCAAGGACAACCAGAGCGACGAGTGAGTGAGGCCATGCACAGATTTTGTGAAGTAGGACGTTGTGATTGATAAATACAACTCGGTGGGAAGTAGATCAGGTGCCACTTCGTGTGGTGACGTGGACGGGAGAGAGAGCCCGCGCCCGGAGTTGCGTTCCTCCGGCGGACAAGACTCGTGGCTAAAAAATACGGACGACTAGGAAACGCGAGCTCAGAAGTGGAGCGGGATCATGTCGCTGCCGTCGCTCGGGCGCACGCAGATGGACTCGCGGCGCGCGTCCGAGAACTCGACGAACTTTGGGGAGCGCGGCGCGGCCGGGGCCAGGAGGATCATGTCGTTCTTGGCGCTGATGTCTCCGCCCAACGCCGCCATCGCGGCGGGCGGCAGCGAGATCATGTCTTCGTTGTTGATGCGCAGCGACGCCGCGGAACTCGAGGACGACGACGAGCGTGCGCGGTCGAACGCGGATGCCTGAGGACGCGGCGGGCGAGACGAGAACTGCTGCGAGTGCAAACGAGGGCCCGCCGTCGCTGCGAAATGCTTGGACGACGAAGACGAGGAGGAGGCCACCGACGGCGGCGCAGGCGGCACACTCGCATTCACGTACGGAGCGACGTGGTGCTGGTGCTGGTGGTGCTGGTGGTGCTGGTGGTGCACGCGCGGGTCGCTCGCACGCGGGTACATGTGGCCCGAGAACGAGTCGCCATGGGGCTCGTGCTCTGGCTCCGAGTGCAGCGACAGGTGGCTGCTCATCATGGAGAACTTGAAGCTGCCCGAGCCGCCGCTGCTCGTGCTGCTCGTGGTCAGGCGCGGCGCCGGGGCCACGTTGGCCGCCGCCGACGGCTTGGCACCGACGAGCGAGCGCGCAAACTGCGACGACGCCTCGTCGTCCGCGTCAAAGTCGTGGAGATCGTAGTGGTCGTGGCTCTCCTTGGCGTTGTTCATCGAGAGCCCGGCGATGGCCATGACGGACGCGTTGGGCGCGAACTCGTCGTCTTGCTCCGGCGATCGCTCGTGCGGGTGCATCGCGAACTGCTTGAGCTGTCCCAGGGCGCCGAGGTGTGGCTGGTTGCTGCTGTTGCCGTAGGTCTCGTGGCTCGCGGCCGACACGCGGTCGTCGAACGAGTGCGCCGTGCTGACCGTGGACATGGACAGCGAGCTCTTCGGGTCGAGCGGGGGCTTGGCGAACCGCGGGGCGGCCGGCGCCTGCGCCGTCGTGCTCGGCGGGAGCGCCTTGACCGCGCCGGACCAGGCGAACCCGCCGTCCAAGTCGTCCATCGTGAGCGCGTCGTCGCCGCGCTGCCTCGCGGTGGGCACCATGGGGACGCTGCCACTGCCGTTGGTGGCAAAGTTGTCCCCGGAGAGTCGGCGCGAGGCGTTCAGCCCGTACCCGCGGCCGTCCGTGCTGGTGCTGTCGAGCGACGAGAGGTCGTCGTCGTCGTAGTGGTGCACGACAAACGGCGACGGCGGGTGCTGGTGCGGCGCGTACGGGTGGTGGACCGCGTGCGGGTCGTTGAGGAACGAGCCGGCGAGCCGCGCGCTGCCGCGGCCGCCGCTGGCGTGGCTGCCCGTGGCGCTCACGCGCGGGTTCTCGCTCACCGAGCCGCTCGCGAGCGCGTGCGCGTTGGCCAGGTCGTCCATGAGCGTGCGGATGCAGCGCGTGCAGCCGCGCGTCTCGGTGTAAAACTCTCCGCCGCCGCTGTGGCCGCCGCCGTTGGGCGTCGCCGGACGGCCGCGGCCCTGGAGCGCCTCGAGCACGTTGACCTTGGACGCGTCCACGAAGCCCGAGCACTTGTTGCACACGGCCTCGCCGCAGAAGCGGCAGTGGTGGCACCGCCGGAACGTGTGGAACGTCTTGAGGCACAGCGCGCAGTGGTCGCTCTTCTTCCACACGACCTTGTTGCCCGCGGCCGCCGGACTGGCCAGCTGTGTGGCCGCGGTCGGGCTCGGCGCGCGCGGCGAGCCACTGGCCGGGCCCTGGTCCTTCTGGAGCTGCAGCGCCAGGTTGCCCACGACGCCGAGCGCGAGCGACTGGAGCCACTTTTCGTACTTTTTCGGGGTCTTCGGTGTCGCGGGCACGGGCGTGAGCGAGAGGAAGAGCGAGACGCGCACGACGCCGCGCTGCGCCGTCTCCTCCACGACGAACCCGGACGTCCGCAGGTGCAGCCGGTCCGTGTACTTGTGGCGCGGCAGCTCCGGGATGTCCTTGAAGTTGAACGACGCGAGCGCGTGGACGCCCAGCAGGCGGCCGCCGGCCGCCGACGGGCCCCCGGAGGAGGAGAGCGAAGCGGAGGCGGACGCGGCGGGCCGGTCCCGGAACGCTCGGCGCCCGGGCCGCACGC